>MU749169.1:30190-44016 GCA_026770625.1 Nicotiana glauca | reverse complement strand
GAATTGGGATGGACTCAAGAGATTTGATAGTCCCAATTAAAGGGTTAAACCTCAAGAGAGTAATTACCCGACTTGAACCCTAGTTGCTTGGGCAAATATGCACACCCAATTGGTCTTGAGAAAGTCAATTGGGTAAAACCACTCTTTCTACTGAGAGGTGTAGAGTGGGTAGTATCGAGCAACGGTTATAACATATTCCCCAATCATGCCAATCGTGCCTTAGATGCAATTACCTGTCAGTTAGCCACCTAGGTGAAAGTCACTACCCTAGTGCCTTTTAAACCATTAGATACAACTTGTAGCAATTTACTCTTAGTTTAATTTAGTTGCAATTATAATTTGTAGTTTGATCATAGTAGAATATAAAGAAAAACCAAAAATGAATAGAAGTGATATTTGGAACAAATACGCAACTCAAACCTAAATGGATACTCGACTCCAATTCTAGCTCTCTGTGGATATCGATCCCGACCCAAAATCGGGTAAAAGCTATTGTGACCCTCTCTTGCTACTTTTTAGTGGTGCAGAGTAGGCTGCGATCACTCTCCTCGCGCTCCTGGCGACGAACCGACTCAATCTCACGAGCGATGTCCACAACCTCCTCAAACGTAGCACCTGACACTCTCTCCCTAGTCATGAGGATCGAACCTGGTATGTGAGGCCATCAACAAACCTCTTGATCCTCTCTCTCTCTCTGTAGCAACCAGCCAAATAGCATGGTGAGCTAGCTTTGAGAACCTCATATCGTACTGGGTAACAGTCATATCCCCATGTCGTAACTGCTCGAACTGCCTATCCCCCTGTCATAACTGCTCGAACTGCCTACGCAGCTCCTCCCTGTGGGACTGTAGGACATACTTCTCCAAAAATAGAGCGGAGAATTGCTTCCAAGTCAGAGGTGCCGAACCAGCAGGCCTACGCCTCTCATATGCCTCCCACCAAGTGAAGGCAGCTCTGGTAAACTGAAAGGTCATGAATGCAACCCCGCTGGTCTCCAAAATACCCGCGGTGCGAAGAATCCTCCGATATCTATCTAAGAAACCCTGGGCATCATCTCCCTCTACACCACTGAAAGTAGGAGGATGGAGTCTGCCAAACCTCTCCAACCTAGGCTGCTCGTCCTCTGGCATCACTGGATCTACGTAGCCCTGAGCAGCTGCCACCAGCTGGGCTAGTGCTACCTCCAATATCTGCAATACCTGAAACACTTGATTGGGTGTGCGGGCAGTAGGAGTCTGAGAGCCTCCCCCTACCTGAGAAGTGGCTGCGTGTCACGACCCCAGTTCGCCCTCCGTGAACATATCGCGACGGCACCTAGTCACTATGACTATATAAGCCTAACAATGCATAAACAAACTAACTTGCGAAAATAAATAATTTAAATTATATTGCTAAGAGAAAACTGTATATAAGTTTCATTTGGCATAATACAACCCAAATCATAGAAATCCAAAACTATTCCCAAAACCCAAAAACTCACAGGAAACACAGGCTAATAGAAATGTAATACACTGCTCTAACTCCAGAATGTCTAAACAACTGAAAAGAAAGGATGGTCATCTACTAAAAGCTAGAATATATAGGGACTCCTGGTCTGCGGACGCGACAGATATACCTCGAATTCTCTGCTAGATCTCTCCACCTCGGGGATAGTATGCCTGGGTGGAGGTACCTGGATCTGCACATGAAAAACATGCGCAGAAGGGGCATGAGTACACCATAGGGGTACTCAGTAAGTGTCAAGCCTAACCTCAGTTGGGTAGTGACGCGGAAGGTCAGGGCCCTACTGAGATAAACATAATAAATGATAAGATAAAGAGAACAGTATAGATAAAATCTACGACGAGAATCAAAATAGGATAAATAAGGAATGCAGTAATAGAAAGTAGAAAAAAGACAATACAAGGTAAATATTGCTCACAACATGCATGATAATCGGGGATCTCTTGGTATCCCGAGGATCTCTTGGTATCCTAATAATAATTAGGGGATCTCTTAGTATCCCGAGGATCTCTTGGTATCCTAATAAAAACTCAGGGATCTCTTGGTATCCCGAGGATCTCTTGATATCCTCAATAATGATTCGGGGATCTCTTAGTATCGCGATGATCTCTTAGTATCCTCAATAATTATTGGGGGATCTCTTAGTATCATGAGGATCTCTTGGTATCCTCGGTAATTATATACACACGTGTCAAGGATCTCTTAGTATCTCGCACTCCCAATCCAGAACATAAAACGTGCAAGGGATCTCCCGAGATGCCGTCCCGTAGTCCCAAATTTAAAGCAAACAACAATAGCTCAAACTATCAAATAAATATCAAACTCATAACGAATAATAGTAGATTCTAGCCTAACATGTTTCATAGATTACAAATAAGGCAGTTTAAGCAAATAGTCAAGTAAGTCAACAAAACATGCTCCTCTAAAACTAACACAGGCTAAATTTTCAATTAGAGTAAAACAGGTAAGCAAGAAAACTCAATTTAAATAATCTAAATAAAAATAGATTTTCAATAATTAGATCAAGTACGCGCTCGTCACCTCACATACAAGTCATTCAATTACCAAATATCAAATCCTAAGGGACAAAGTCCCTCACACAAGGTTAGACAAGCCACTTACCTCGAACAAGTGCAAGTCAACCTGAAACCACGCTTTTGCCACGAGTATCCTACTCCAAATGGCCCAAATCTATTCAATTGAATTGCATATTATAAATAATACTTCAAGTAATTGATTCTACAATTAAATTCTAAGCTAATACGTGAAATTATATAAAATGACCAAAATGCCCCTCGGGCCCACATCTCGGAATCGGGTAAAATTTATATTTCCAAAAACCTCGCACTCTCATGAGTCCAACCATACCAAAATTATCCAAATCCTATAACATTTCGACTCTCAAATCTGTGATTCTATCCAGGAGGGTTTTCTAAACTTTTCCAACAAAACTCATAGATTAAACACCAAAACTAGTAATAGATTAGAGTAATCTAACCAAAATTAAGTTAAGAACACTTGCCATTTTATTCTCTCTTAAAATCTCCCAAAAATCGCCTCTCCCCGAGCTCCAAATCGTCAAAAAATGGAAAATGGGACGAAGTCCCATTTTCAGAACTTAACATTTTGTCCAGGACTTTTCTTCTTTGCGAACGCGAGGCCCTCTCGCGAATGCGAAGCACAAATGTACATTGCCAAAATTTACTTTGTAAACGCGAGGCCCTCTTACGAACGCGAAGAACAAAATGTGCATGTCCAAAATTTACTCTTCGCGAACGCGAGTCCCTCTCGCGAACGCGAAGCAAAAAATGTGCAAGTTCAGAATTTACTCTTCGCGAATGCGAAGAACAAATGTGCTAGTCCAGAATTAACTCTTAGCAAATGCGAGGCCCTCTCGCGAACGCGAAGCACAAAATGTGCTAGTCCAGAATTTACTCTTCACGAACGCGAGGCCCTCTCGCGAACGCGAAGAACAAAAATTATGTTGCCCGGATTTGCTCATCGAGAACGTGAAGGCTTGATCGCGAACGCGATGCCTTACCAGGTTTGGCCTTCGCGAACGTGACACCTATTTCGCGAATGCGAAGAAGGAAACCAGACAGTGCAGCAGAAAATTTCCAGCAACTCCTCAAGTCCAAATTTTGATCCGTTAACCATTCGAAACTCACTCGAGGTCCTCGGGACCTCAACCAAACATGACAAACACTCCTAAAACATCATTCAAACTTGTTACCACCTTCGGAATGCTACAGGCAACATCAAAACACCTATTTTTCCTCGAATTCAAGCCTAAGAACTTCAAAAACTCGAAAAATACATTTTCGATCAAAAAGTCTATCAAACCTCGTCCGAATGACCTGAAATTTTGCACACACATCCCAATTGACATAATGGTGCTACTGCAACTTCCGAAATTTCATTCTGGCCCTCGGATCAAAATCTCTCTATCGGACTGGAAACGTTAAAAATTTAACTTTTGGCATTTCAAGTCTAAATTAGCTACGAACCTCCAAAATACATTCCGTTCTCACCCCTAAGCCCGAAATCACATAACGTATCTAACGGAACAATCAGATTTCCATTCCGAGACTGTCTTCACACTGTTCTGACTATGGTAATATTTCTAAGACTTAAGCTCTTATTTAGGGACTAAGTGCCCCAAAACTCTCCGAAATTCAAAATCGAATGTCCTAGAAATTCAAAATAGAAGAAATAAACTTGGGGAAAGCAATTAATAGAGGATCGGGGCGTTAATTCTTAAGACGACCGGCCGGGTCGTCACATCCTCTTACACTTAAAAATTCGTTCGTCCTCGAACGAGCATAAAGACATACCTAGAGTAGTGAAAAGATGAGGGTAACTGGTGCACATATCCTGCTCGGTCTCCCAAGTCGCCTCCTCAGCCGGCTGACCCCGCCACTGAACCTTCACTGAAGCAATGTTCTTTGATCTCAACTTTTTGACATGTCTGTCCAATATAGCCACTGGCTTATCAACATAAGATAAATCCTTGTCCAGCTGGGTTGAGGTGAAATCCAACACGTGCGACGGGTCTCCGTGATATCTCTTGAGCATCGAAACATGAAATACCGGATGAACTCCTGCCAAGCTGGGAGGTAAAGCAAGTTCATAAGCAACCTCCCCAACATGCTTCAATATCTCATAAGGGCCAATAAACCTCGGACTCAACTTCCCTTTCTTCCCAAATCTCATAACGCCCTTCATAGGCGAGACCCGAAGCAAAACCCGCTCTCCGACCATGTATGAAACATCACGAACCTTCCTGTCCGTGTAAGTTTTCTGTCTGGACTGGGTTGTACGGAGTCTATCCTGAATAACCTTAACCTTCTCCAATGCATCCTGAACAAACTCTGTGCTCAATAGTTTGGCTTCCCCCGGCTCGAACGAACCAACCGGAGATCTATACCTCCTACTATATAAAGCCTCATATGGTGCCATATGAATGTTGGACTGATAACTGTTGTTGTAAGCAAACTCAGCCAATGGCAAGAACTGGTCCCAAGACCCTCCAAACTCAATCACACACGCACGAAGCATATCTTCAAAATTTTGAATAGTGCGCTCGGACTATCCGTCCGTCTGGGGGTGAAATGTTGTGCTCATCGTCACCTGAGTACCCAACTCGTGCTGAACGGCTCTCTAGAACAGTGAAGTGAATTGAGTAGCCCTGTCTGAAATAATAGAAACTAGAATACCATGCTGACGAACAATCTCTCGGATATAAATCTCTGCCAACCGCTCTGATGAATAAGTAGTACACACAGGAATAAAATAAGCGGACTTGGTCAGCCGATCCACAATAACCCAAATGGCATCAAACTTCTTCAAGTTCCGCGGGAGTCCAGATACAAAGTCCATGGTGATGCGCTCCCATTTCCACTCCGGAATCTCTATCTGTTGAAGCAACCCACCTGGTCTCTGGTGTTCATACTTCACCTGCTGACAGTTGAGGAATCTGGCTATATATTCAATAATATCCTTCTTCATCCGCCTCCACCAGTAGTGCTGCCTTAAATCATGATACATCTTCGCGACACCCGGATGGATGGAATACCGCGAACTACGGGCCTCTGCTAGAATCAACTCTCGAAGCTCATCAATATTAGGCACACAAATTCGACCTTGCATCCTCAATACCCCGTCATCCCCAATGGTCACATCTCTGGCATCTCCATGCTGAACTTTGTCCATAAGGACAAGTAAATGAGGATCATCATACTGCCGCTCCCTAATACGGTCAAATAAAGAAGACCGAGAAACAACACAAGCTAGGACCCGACTGGACTCCGAAAGATCCAATCTCACGAACTGACTGGCTAAGGCCTGGACATCCATCGACATAGGCCTCTCTGAAGCTGGTAAATATGCTAAACTCCCCAAACTCTCTGCCCGACGACTCAAGGCATCAGCTACCATATTGGCCTTGCCTGGGTGACACAGAATAGTAATATCATAATCTTTCAGCAACTCTAACCACCTCCTCTAGCGCAAGTTTAGATCCTTTTGCTTAAACAGGTGCTGCAAACTTCGATGGTCAGTATAAATCTCACAGGGCACACTGTATAAATAATGACGCCAGATTTTCAAGGTGTGAACAATAGTAGCTAACTCAAGGTTGTGGACATGATAATTCTTCTCATGTATCTTCAATTGTTTGGACGCGTAGGCAATCACCCTACCGTCCTGCATCAACACCGCTCCAAGGACAACCCGTGAGGCATCACAATAAACTGTATAAGACCCCGAACCAGTAGGCAATATCAAAATTGGAGCTGTAGTCAAAGCTGTCTTGAGCTTCTGAAAGCTCGCCTCACACTCCTCTCTCCACTGAAATGGAGCACCCTTCTGAGTCAATCTAGTCATAGGGGCTGAAATCAATGAAAACCCCTCCACAAAATGACGGTAGTAACCCGCCAAGCCAAGGAAACATCGAATCTCCGTAGCTGAGAAAGTTCTAGGCCAACTCTGCACTGCCTTTATCTTCTTCGGATCCACTCGAATGCCCTCACTCGATACCACGTGGCCTAAGAATGCCACAGAATCCAACCAGAACTCACATTTTGTGAACTTTGCATATAACTTCTTCTCTCTCAGGGTCTGAAGCACTGTCCTCAGGTGTTGCTTATGATCTTCCCAACTCAGGGAGTATACAAGAATATCATCTATGAAAACAACCACAAACGAGTCGAGATATGGCCTGAACACACTGTGAATCAAATGCATAAAAGCTGTTGGGGCATTGGTCAGCCCAAATGACATAAGAAGAAACTCGTAATGACCATACCGAGTCCTAAAAGCAGTCTTCGGGATATATGGCTCCCGGATCTTTAACTGATGGTAACCTGAGAGCAAATCAATCTTAGAAAATACCTGTGCGCCCTGAAGCTGGTCAAATAGATCATCAATACGAGGAAAAGGATAACGGTTCTTCGCTGTAGCCTTATTCAACTGGCGATAATCAATATACATAAACATTGAACCATCCTTTTTCTTCACAAACAATACAGGAGCACCCCAAGGTGAAATATTGGGTCGAATAAAACCCTTATCAAGAAATTCCTCTAACTGATCCTTCAACTCCTTCAATTCAGGAGGAGCCATATAGTACGGGGTAATAGAAATAGGTTGAGTGCCCGACAACAAATCAATGCCAAAATCAATATCCCTATCGGGCGGCATGCCCGGAAGATCAGCTGGAAACACATCGAGATAATCCCGTACCACTGGAACTGAATCAACAGAAGGGGTATCAACACTGACATCTCTTACATAAGCTAAATACGCGGCACACCCTTTCTCAACCATATGCTAAGCTTTAAGAAAAGAGATAACTCTACTATGAGTGTGATCTAAAGTACCACTCCACTTAATACGCTGAATACCTGGCATAGCTAGCGTCACGGTCTTGGCGTGACAATCAAGAATAGCAAAATGGGGCGATAACCAGTCCATGCCCAAAATAATGTCAAAATCCACCATACCGAGTAACAATAAATCCGCTCTGGTCTCAAAACCACGAATAGTAATCAAACATGATCGATAGATGCGGTCCACAATAAGAGAATCCCCCACAGGAGTAGAAACATAAACGGGGGCACTCAAAGAATCCCGAGGCACACCCAAATGCGGAGTAAAGTAAGAAGACACATAAGAATAAGTAGAGCCAGGATCGAATAGAACCAAGGCCTCTCTGTGACAAACCAGTATAATACCTGTAATGACAGAGTTGGAGGAAACAACCCTAGTGTGAGCATGAATACAATAATATCTGGCCCGGCCCCTCTCTCGAGGGCGACCTCTATATCTTCGACCTCTGCCCCTAGCTGGCTAGGCAGGTGGGGTAACAACTGGAGCTATGATCATTGCCTGAGAACTATGAGGAGCACGCTGTGACTGAGTAGTCTGTGGAGGTGCACTCTTCTCAAGACTAGGGCAATCTCTCACCATATGGCGGGTGTCACCGCACTCAAAACAAGCTCTGGGAGGACGTGGTGGTTGTGACTGTTGGGGCCAGGTCTGCTGGACTGACCTCTAAAAGTACCCCGTACATGAGGCACACTAGAAACTGGAGGTGTATAGTAAGGCTCCTGAGGTGTAGGCAGAGCTGGAGCACTGCTGGTTACTGGAAGAGCTGAATGAACAGGGCGACCCATATAACCCCTACCATGACGACCTGCTGTGCGGGTACCAGAGTAGTAGCCCGACTCTCGAGACCTCTTGGCCTCTCTCTCCTCTCACTCCCTGGCGAGCATACCCTCGATCCTTCTAGCAATGCTCACCACCTGCAGATAAGGAATATCCATCTCCAACTCTCGAGCCATGCTAGATCTGATGGGTGGAATAAGACCCTCAATGAACCGGCGAACTCTCTCGTGGACAGTAGCAACAAGGCTGGTGCATGCCTGGCCAATCTAGTATAACGGATAGCATAATCCGAGACGGTCATAGTACCTTATCGCAAATGCTCAAACTCTGCGCGCCATGCATCCTTGAGACTCTGAGGGACAAACTCTCTTATGAACATACCCGTAAACTGGGTCCAGGTCAGTGAAGCAGCCTCGACTGGACTATCTATCTCATAAGTGCGCCACCAATCAAAAGTGGCTCCCCGAAGCTAAAAGGTAGTAAAGGAAACCCCATTGGACTCTGCTATACCCATAGTGAGAAGAATACGGTGGTACTCCTCTAGAAATCCTAAGGCATCGTCTAACGCCAATCCACTGAACATCAAAGGATCATACTTCTTGAACCTCTCTAGTCTCTGTTGCTCATCCTCAGAAGCAATTGTCCCATCTTCGGGCTGAACTGGTACTCCAGGCTGTACAGGGTTAATCTCTAGGACCTACTCAATATGCACTCGCTGCTCAAGTGTGCGGGCGACGGGAGTCTGTGCTCTTCCTTCAGCCTGGGATGTGGTTGCAACAAGGGGAAGCAACCCTGCCTAAGCCAACATGGTGTACATGCTCAAAAACTGTGCCAAAGTCTCCTGAAGGGCTGGAGTAGTACTAACGGGAGGCGTGTCCGGTGTCTGAACTCCGGCTGGACCTACCGGCGGTACCTCTGCGGCAGCTCGCGCAGGTGCTCTGGCTGCACCATGTGCGCTTCCACAGCCTCTACCTCGGCCCCGGCCTTTGACGGCTACAGTAGTGGGCGTGGGTGGCTGATCATCCCGAGTAGCACGTGTCCTCACCATCTGTGAGAGAATAGAAGATAGAAATTTAGAATTGATGTCAAAAATATCGCACGATAAGTAATTCAAATGAAATGAAGATTTTTCCTAAACAGTTACATAGCCTCTCGTAGATAAGTACAGACGGCTCCATACCGATCAGCGAGACTCTAATAAACCAGCCTGTGTTTCGTGACTCCTATGAACCTAGGGCTCTGATACCACATGACTCTAGTTCGCCCTCCGTGAACATGTCGCGACGACACCTAGTCACAACGACTACGTAAGCCTAACAATGCAAAAACAAACTAACTTGCAAAAATAAATAATTTAAATTATAATGCTATGAGAAAACTGTATATAAGTGCCATTTGGCGTAATACAACCCAAATCATAGAAATCCAAAACAATTCCCAAAACCCGAAAACTCACAGAAAACACGGGCTAATAGAAATGTAATACATTGCTCTAACTCCAGAATGTCTAAACAACTGAAAAAAAAGGATGGTCATATACTAAAGGCTGGAATAGATAGGGACTCCTGGTCTGCAAACGCGACAGATATACCTCGAAGTCTCTGCTAGATCTCTCTGCCTCGGGGATAGTATTCCTGGGTGGAGGTACGTGGATCTGCACATGAAAAACATGCACAGAAGGGGCATGAGTACAACACAGCGGTACTCAGTAAGTGCCAAGCCTAACCTCAGTTGGGTAGTGACGATGAAGGTCAGGGCCCTACCAAGATAAACATAATAAATGATAAGATAAATAGAACAATATAGATAAAATCTACTATGAGAATCAAAACAAGATAAATAAGGAATGCAGTAATAGAAAGCAGAAACAAGACAAAACAAGGTAAATACTACTTACAACAAGCATGATAATCGGGGATCTCTTGGTATCCTAATAATAATTAGGGGATCTCTTAGTATCCCGAGGATATCTTGGTATCCTAATAAAAACTCAAGGATCTCTTGGTATTCCGAGGATCTCTTGATATCCTCAATAATGATTCGGGGATCTCTTAGTATCGCGATGATCTCTTAGTATCCTCAATAATTATTAGGGGATTTCTTAGTATCCCGAGGATCTCTTGGTATCCTCGATAATTATATACACATGTGTCAAGGATCTATTAGTATCCCGCACTCCCAATCCAGAACATAAAACGTGCAAGGGATCTCCTGGGATGCCGTCCCGTAGTCCCAAATTTAAAGCAAACAACAATAGCTCAAAATATCAAATAAATATCAAACTCATAATGAATAATAGTAGATTCTAGCCTAACATGATTCATAGATTACAAATGAGGCAGTTTAAGCAAATAGGCAAGTAAGTCAACTAAACATGCTCCTCTAAAACTAACACAGGCTAAATTAGCAATTAGAGTAAAACAGGTAAGCAAGAAAACTCAATTTAAATACTCCAAATAAAAATGGATTTTCAACAATTAGCTCAAGTACGCACTCGTCACCTCACGTACAAGGCATTCAATTAACAAATATCAAATCCTAAGGGACAAAGTCCCCCACACAAGGTTAGACAAGCCACTTACCTCAAACAAGTGCAAATAAACCTGAAACCACGTTTTTGCCACGAGTATCCGACTCCAAATGGCCCAAATCTATTCAATTGAATTGCATATTGTAAATAATACTTCAAGTAATTGATTCTACAATTAAATTCTAAGCTAATACGTAAAATTATGTAAAATAACCAAAATGCCCCTTGGGCCCACGTCTCGGAATCGGGTAAAAGTTACATATCCATAAACCCCGCACTCTCACGAGTCCAACCATACCAAAATTATCCAAATCCCATAACATTTCGACCCTCAAATCTATGATTCTATCAGGAGGGTTTTCTAAGCTTTTCTAACAAAATTCACGGATTAAACACCAAAACTAGTAATAGATTCGAGTGATCTAACCAAAATTAAGTTAAGAACACTTACCCCATTGTTCTCTTTGAAAATCTCCCAAAAATCGCCTCTCCCCGAGCTCTAAATCGTCAAAAAAAGGAAAATGAGACGAAGTCCCATTTTCAAAACTTAACATTCTGTCCAGGACTTCTCTTCTTCGCGAACGCGAGGCCCTCTTGCGAACGAGAAGCACAAATATACATTGCCAGAATTTACTCTTCGCGAACGCGAGGCCCTCTCACGAACACGAAGAAAAAAATGTGCATGTCCAAAATTCACTCTTCGCGAACGCGAAGAACAAATGTGCTAGTCCAGAATTTACTTTTCACGAACGTGAGGCCCTATCGCGCGAAGAACAAAATGTGCTAGTCCAGCATTTACTCTTCACGAACGTGAGGCCCTCTCGCGAACGTGAAGAACAAAATGTGCATGTCCAAAATTTAATCTTCGCGAACGCGAGTCCCTCTCATGAACGCGAAGCACAAAATGTGCAAGTTCAGAATTTACTCTTCGCGAACGCGAAGCACAAATGTGCTAGTCCAGAATTTACTCTTCGCGAATGGGAGGCCCTCTCGCGAACGCGAAGCACAAAATGAGCTAGTCCAGAATTTACTCTTCGCAAACGCGAGGCCCTCTTGGGACCTCAACCAATTTAGATCCGTTAACCATCCGAAACTCACCCGAGGCCCTCGGGACCTCAACCAAACATGCCAACCACTCCTAAAACACCATTCAAACTTGTTCCCACCTTCAGAACGCTTTCATCGAATTCAAGCCTAAGAATTTCAAAAACTCTAAAAATACATTTTCGATCAAAAAGTCTATCAAACCTCGTCCGAATGACCTGAAATTTTGCACACACATCCCAATTGAAATAACAGAGCTACTGCAACTTCCGAAATTTCATTCTAGCCCTCGGATCAAAATCTCTCTATCGGACCAGAAACTTTAAAAATTCAACTTTCGGCATTTCAAGCCTAAATTAGCTACGGACCTCTAAAACACAATTTGTTCACACCCCTAAGCCCGAAATCACCTAACAGAGCTAACGGAACAATCGGATTTCCATTCCGAGACCTTCTTCACACTGTTACAACTATGGTCACATTTCTAAGACTTAAACTCTCATTTAGGGACTAAGTGCCCCAAAACTCTCCGAAGTTCAAAATCGAACATCCTGGAAATTCAAAATAGCAGAAATAAACTTGGGGAAAGCAGTTAATAGGGGATCGGGGCATTAATTCTTAAGATGACCAGCCGGGTCGTCACACTGTGACAGTAAAAATCGTGCCCGCCTGAGCAAGACTCGTACATACTGTCACGATCTTGGCCAAGGTCTCCTGAAGGCCTGGAATCACAATGGGTATAGCTAGTGCCTGAGCTGGTGCTGCTGGAGTGTCCACAGCTGGAACCTAATCCTGAACTGGGGCGGTTGGTCGATCTGTAGGTGCTGCCCCAACTGATGTGCGGGTTGTACCTCTTCCCCTACCACGACCTCGACCGCGTCCTTTGCCTCTAGTGGCTTCAGCTGGTGGTACTAGTTGTCGTCCATCCTGACCGATCACTCGTGTCCTCACCATGTGTGAGAGAATAGAATAGCAAAAGTTTAGTACTCGAATTAACAAATTCGCACGACGAGATTTTCAGGAATGAAATGTGCTGACTTGGTCGGCCTATCAACAATAACCCATATTGCATCGAACTTCTTCCGAGTAAATAGAAGTCCGGTAACAAAGTCCATGGTAATCCTCTCCCATTTCCACTCGGGAAGCTCAATCCTCTGAAACAAACCACCAGGCCTCTGATGCTCATACTTAACCTGCCGACAGTTCAAACATCGAGCCACATATGTAATAATATCTTTCTTCATCCTACGCCACTAATAATGCTGCCGCAAGTCCTGATACATCTTCGCGGCGCCCGGGTGAATAGAATACCGAGAACTATGGGCCTTCGCTAAGATCAACTCTCGAATCCCATCGACATTGGGCACACAAACTCACCCCTGCAATCTCAAAACACCATCATCATCTAAGGTCACCTTCGTGGCACCTCCATATTGCACCGTGTCTCTCAGGATACATAAATGGGGATCATCAAACTGACGGTCACGGATACGCTCCAATAATGAAGAACGAGCGACCGTGCAAGCTAACACTCTACTAGGCTCAGAAATGTCCAACCTCACAAATCGATTGGCCAAGGCCTGAATGTCCAAAGCAAGCGGTCTTTGGCTGACCGGAATATAAGCAAGACTACCCATGCTAGCGGACTTCCTACTCAATGCATCGGCCACCACATTAGCTCTCCCCGGGTGATACAAAATAGAAACATCATAATCCTTCAATAACTCCAACCACCTCCTCTGCCTCAAGTTCAACTCCTTCTACTTGAACAAGTACTGAAGACTCTTGTGATCAGTGTACACCTCACACGTCGCACCATATAAGTAATTCCTCCAAATCTTCAAAGCATGAACAATGGCTGCCAACTCTAGATCATGAACCGGATAATTCTTCTCGTTGATCTTCAACTGCCTCGAAGAATAAGCAATGACTCTACCATCTTGCATCAATACTGCAGCAAGCCCAATACGGGAAGCATCACAATAAACTGAATAAGGCCCTGAGCCTGTGGGCAAAACCAATATCGGTGCCGTAGTCAGAGTTGTCTTGAGCTTCTGAAAGCTCGCCTCACACTCATCTGACC
>MU749169.1:0-29850 GCA_026770625.1 Nicotiana glauca | reverse complement strand
ACTATCCTTCAGAGTCTGAAGAACCACTCTGAGGTGCTGCTCGTGCTCCTCCTGGCTGTGGGAGTACACCAGAATATCATCAATAAAGACTATCACGAACAAGTCCAAATAAGGCCTAAACACTAGGTTCATCAACTCCATAAATGTTGTTGGGGCATTGGTCAACCCAAATGACATGACCAAAAACTCATAATACCTATACCGAGTGCGGAATGCTATCTTAGGGACATCAGACGCCCTAATCCTCAGCTGGTGGTAGACAGATCTCAAATCTATCTTTGAAAACATCATTGCACCCTGAAGCTGGTCGAACAAATCGTCAATCCTCAGCAGTGGATACTTGTTCTTAATCGTCACTTTTTTTAATTGCCGGTAATCAATGCACATCCTCATCGAACTATCCTTTTTTTTCATAAATAACACCGGCGCACTCCAAGGAGAAACACTAGGTCTAATAAAACCCTTCTCTAGCAAGTCTTGCAACTGGTCTTTTAACTCCTACAACTCTGGACGGACCATGCGATACAGCGGAATGGAAATGGGCTGAGTGCCCGGAGCCAGATCAATACATAAATCAATATCCCTGTCGGGCGGCATACCCGACAGGTCAAAAGGAAAAACCTCGGGGAACTCCCGAACAATAGGAACATAATCAATAGAAGGGACCTCTACATTGGAATCACGAATATATGCCAGATAAGCTAAACACCCTTTCTCGACCATGCATCGAGCCTTCATATATGAAATAACAATGCGGGTGGTATGCCCTGGGGTCCCTCTCCACTCCAAACGGGGCAAATCTGGCAAATCCAAGGTCACGGTCTTGGCGTGACAATCCAAGATAGCATGATACGGGGACAACCAATCCATCCCTAATATAACGTCGAAATCCACCATGTCTAAGAGAAATAAATCAAGACGGGTCTCAAGACCCTCAAACACTACCACACAGGAATGATGAACTCGGTCAACCACTATAGAATCACCCGCCGGTGTAGATACATAAATAGGAATACCCAAAGCATCACTAGGTATAGCCAAGTAGGGTGCAAAATAGGACGACACATATGAATACGTAGACCCAGGGTCAAATAGAACTGAAGCATCCCTATCACAGACCAGAATAGTACCTGTAATAACTGCATCCGAAGACTCAGTCTCTGGCCTGGCTGGAAGAGCATAACATCGGGGCTGGGCCCCACCTCCCTGAACCATATCTCTGGGACGATCGGCTACTGGCTGGACTCTACCTCTGGCGGTCTGAGCTCTACCTCTATGATCTCTACCTCCACCTCTATGGCCTCTACCCCCGCCTTTAGCTGGCTGGGTGGCCTATGGATCACCTGATGCCTGAATCATGGGACGAGGACCCTACTGCTGAGAGCTGTCAGAAGCTCGAGGGCAATACCTGGCAATATACGTGTAACAAGCCCTCGGCTGCTGAGAATATCGGAATGGTGGCGCGCTGATAGGTGCTGATGGTGAACTGAAAAGCTGCTGGTCAAAAGACTGGGGCTGAGAGCCACGACCACTTGAAGTACCATGTGAGACCTGTAGGGCTGACTGAAAGGGCCTCGGAGGATGGCCTCTACCATAAGAATCCCCACCTCCAGACGAGGTACCACTGAACCTACCTGCATGACGGGGCCTATCTGACCCATGACCACCTCCCCGTGCAAGAGCCATCTCAACTCTACGGGCCGCATTAGCCGCCTCCTGAAAAGGAATCTCACTCCCGGCTCCCATAGCCATCTGGATACGAATCGGTTGAATCAATCCACAAATAAACCTCCACACCATCTTTCGCTCTGTGGGGAGTATAATAATAGCATGGCGTGCTAGATCAATGAACCGAGTCTCATATTGAGTGACTATCATAGAGCCCTACTGGAGGCGCTCGAACTGCCGGCGAAGAGCCTCTCGCTGAGTAACTGGGAGAAACTTATCCAAAAATAACTCTGCAAACTGGTCCCAAGTCAATGATGGCGACCTTGCTGGTCTGGATAAACAATAGTCCCTCTACCAAGTCTTGGCGGATCCTGCTAGTCGAAAAGTGGCAAAGTCGACCCCATTGGTCTCCACAATACCCATAGTCCGAAGGATCTCATGGCAGCTAAATAAGAAATCTTGTGGATCCTCTGAAGAAGTACCGTTGAAAGTGGTGGTGAAGAGCTTGGAGAACCTATCAAGCCTCCATAAAGCATTTGAGGACATAGCCGCTCCATCGCCGACCTAGGCCACAATACCTGGCTGAACTGCCACAGCTGGCTGAACCACTAGAACATGAGCCTAGGGAGCTACCTGCTATGGAGTACGTGTAGCAGGAGTCTGAACTCCTCCTCCAGCCTGAGAAGTGGCTGGTGCTACCGGAAGCAAACTCGCTGTAGTGACACTCTCCATAAAGCCTGCCAGTCTGACCAAAGCGTCCTGAAGATCTGGGGTGACTATGAACCCCTCTGGGACCTGAGCTGGGCCCACCAGAGCTGCTGGGGCTAGAACCTCATCATCATAATCAATATGAGGCTCCACCTCTGGGACTGCTTCCCGGGGCTGAGCTCTGCCCCTTCCTCGGCCTCGGCCTCGGCCTCGCCCTCTGCCCCTCGTAGGATCTGCTGCTGGGGGCTCGGGCTACTGCGCGGTAGAAGAGGAAGCACGTGTTCTCGCCATCTGCGAAAGAACAGAGTAAATAGACAAGTAGTATTTGAGAAACAGAATCGCACGACAAGAAAGAACAAAAGTGAAATTTTTCCTAACTCCGTAGCCTCTGGGGGATAAATACAGACGTCTCCGTACCGATCCCTCAGACTCTACCAAGTTTGTCCGTGAGTCGTGAGACCTATGTAACCTAGTGCTCTGATACCAACTTGTCACGATCAGGATTTCCCACCATCAGGAGTCGTGATGGCGCCTACTAATAGGAGCTAGGCAAGCCAATTAATTTAATACTTCTCTTAACAACATCAACAATATAAAGAAAAATGAGATAATTACTATAAAAGCAGAAGTCTCAAAACATAAATAACTGAAACCAAGTGCGGAAGTTCAAATATATCTCTACCCAGACCTGGTGTCACTAACTCACGAACTTCTACAGAATGCTAAATACGAAGTCTGAATAAAAATACAGTACTGTCTGATCCGATACAAAGGAAATCAAACGAAAAACAAAGATAAGAGAGACTCCAGGACATACGGACGTCAGCAAGGCTACCTCGGGAATATCTGGACTGAAGTCAGCTCCTAATGATCCTACTGCTGTCCAAAAGCCCATGCTCCTGTACTATGATCTGTGCAAAAAGATGCACAGAGTGTAGCATCAACACAACCGACCCCATGTGCTGGTAAGTGTCTGGCCTAACCCCGGCGAAGTAGTAAAGAGGCTAAACAGGACTACCAATCAACCTGTGTAGATATATATATACAAGTACTACAAAATAACATCGGAAAGTAATAATTAAGACTGGGAAGGGAACGTGCTTTTGGGGATAACAGATAAAATAGAACGGTAGGAATAAATAAGGAAAAACTACAACTGATCCCTTCTAACACAGAATACGTGGTCGGCGTGCCACACGATCCCATTTCATGATATATAAGTTGTCGGCGTGCCACACGATCCCATTTTCATAATATATAAGTGGTCGGCATGCCACACGATTCCATTTCATAATATATAAGTGGTCAGTGTGCCACACGATCCCATATAATAATATATAAGTGGTCGGCGTGCCACACGATCCCATTTCATAATATATAATGGTGTCCTGGCAAGGGAACAAGTATCAATTCAACTATCCCGGCAAGGGAGAACACAAATAAACAGTTAATTCCCGGCAAGGGAGCAACAACAATAACATACACGTCCTGGCAAGGGAATAATTACATCTCTTTCTCTTTCATTCATTTCTTACTTCCTAATCATGTCATAATTCGAGCCAACGCTCCAAGGAGTTTACAAATCATATTTCCTCTTCATACTGTTCACCTTATATAGAAACCATCAATTAAACAAGGAAGAGTCACTACAGAATCCCAAATAAGCACAAATAAGGACTCGCGGTCATGCTAGACACCGATGTATAGATACTCGTCACCATGCTTATACATCGTACTCAACATTTAGCAATTAGCAAATAATACTCTAATCCTATTCCCTCACACCAAAGTTAGATCAAAAACTTACTCGAATGCTCCAAACTCAACTCAAGCCTCCAGTATAACTTTATCCCTCGAATTCAGCTCCAACTCAGTCAAATCTATGAAATGACGACTTTATAGTATCAATAGCAGCTAAACAAATCAAACACAATGCCTAAATATAGATTCCCAACCTTTCTTCCAAAAATTCCAAAATCGACCCCGGGCCCGCTTGGTCAAAATACGAGGTTCGAACCAATTCCATGTTACACATTCCCCTACGAGCTTGGATATATAATTTGTTTTCAAATTCGACCCTAAAACGAGGTCTAAATCAAAGAAAAATCGAAAAGACCTAACTCTACCCTTTTCCCCCAATTTCAACCCTAGATTACATGATTTAGGTTTAGAAACTCATTAACTAATGAAGGAAGATGAAGGAAATGAGTGGGAATATACTTACCCAAGAAGCTTTAGTGAAGAAGTGTTCAAAAATTAGCTCAAGAGCTGTGGAGAAGAAGAACTCGTATGAAATATGGACTAAATCCCGTCACTGTTCTGTTTTTAGGCTTTTAAAATAACTGGGCAAAAATGCCCTATGCGATCGCAGAAGAGGGGATGCGATCACATAGGTCAGGTTGGATGTGTTTTGCGATCGCAGAAGACATATTGCGATCGCATATAATAAAATAAAGGGGGGCTGAACTTTGTACAATGTGATCGCGGAGGCTATAATGCAATCGCATAGATGGGTTTCTGGGCCTTGGCAAATTGCTCTATGCGATCGCGGCCTATCCTATGTGATCGCATAGAAGGAAAAACTGGGCAACTGACAGCAACAATTCTGCTGCATTTTCTAAGATCCAAACACCCCGAACCACATCCAAAATACTCTTGAGCCCTCGGGGCTCCTAACCAAACACACACACTAACTCAACAACATCCTACGAACTTAACCATGCGATCAAATTGCCAAAATAACATCATAAACGAGGAATCAAACCTCGAAATCATCACTTTTCATTCAAACTTCTTAAACTTTGAAATTTAGAGATTTAGGTCCGAAACACATCAAATGATGTCCGAATTCGACCAAATTACACAGAAACATCTTAAACCACATGTAATACCTGTACCGGGTATCGGAACCAAAAATACGGGCCTGATACCAACACTTTCTAATCCATTTTCATTTCAAATTTCCAAATGAATTTCAGAAAAATAATTTCTTTTAAAAATTCATTCCTCGGGCTCGGGACCTCGGATTTCTATTCCGGGCATACGTCCGAGTCCCATATTTTTCTACGGACCCTTCGGGACCGTCCAATTGCAGGTCCGGGTCCGTTTACCCAAAATATTGACCCAAGTCAACTTTAATCATTTTAAAGCCACATTTTGAAATTTTTCACAGAATTTAACATATAAGATTTTCGGCTACGCGCCCAGACTGCGCATGTAAATCAAGGCAAGTAAAACTGAGGTTTTCAAGGCCTCGGAAGCATGGAATGAAAGAGAAAACAGGTGATGACCCTTTGGGTCGTCACAAGTAGCAAACAAACACGGTCAGTTGTATAGACAGGAAGAAACAAGAGTTGAACAAACACAATCATATAGGGATGATATAAGTAGGCTAAAGATTCAGCAGAACATATTCGAAGCTTGGGGGACCACAAGATATTAACAAGAATCAGGTAAACAGGTTAACACACAGAAACGAAGTAATGAAAATCTTTAAAAATTAGGGCTTTTAACAGAGTCAAGTTAAAAAGTATTAGGAACATAAAATCGGTCAAAATAAATAAGGGAAAAAGGTTTAATCATAAGGAAATCAGTTAAAACAGATGTAGAAAGAACTTCGAAAAAAACCCTAGTTTTCAACGAAAGGAAAAACGGTTTAGAGTATAGGATCTTCCGGAGGAAAGCTCGAGAATAAGCAAATCATAGAAGGAAATAGGCTTAAAGCATGAAAATAACACGAATCTGAGAGATTCAGCAGAGAGTTAGGGTTTCAAAGGAAACTCAAACAGAAATCGAAAGAACCTATTGTAACTTCACAAATTGTAACACATATGGTGTGATTTTTCCCAAAATCACACCAGAGAAGCCTCGAACAACATAATTAGAAACCCTAGGTCCCGATCAACATGGCCCAGGACCCTTGAGGGCCTTAGAGATGATGAGAAAAGCGATGGAGTGACCATTGGAGGCTTGGGGTTTGAGAGATAGTCGCCGGAGATGACCGGAGAAGGAGGTGAGTGGAGGAGTCTAGGGTTAGGTTTGATAGAAGAGTGGAGGAGTCTAGGGTTAGGTTTGATAGAAGAGTGGAGATGAGAGAGCATCTGAAGGCGGCGGATTGAAGAAAATGATTAGGGTTAGGGGAGTTGATTAGAATTAAAAAGGAAGAGAAATATTTGGACCGTTGATCTGGGAGATCAACGATCAGGACTCAAATGGGTAGGTGGGTTCCGGGTTTGGGTAAGGGTTAATAGGGTATGGGTCGGGTTATTAATTGTAAAATTGGATTGGGAATTGGGGTCTGATTTGATTATAATTAAAAGTCAAATTTGGCTATTATTTAAACAGCCAGTTTTTTCCTATTTCAATTTTAATAAATAATAAGTAATTTTTGGAAAATAATTTAAGGTTCCAAAACATTTTAAAAATACAGGGGCCAATTTTATGCATATAAAATATAATTTTATTTTAAAATGGGCTAACATTGCAATTATATACAATTTTAGCTTAAAAATACTAAATATAATTGTAAAAATACATAAAAATTTCACTAGCCATATTTTGGCATAAGTATAGAAATCAAATAAATGAATTATCAAAACAATAATTTTTGGAAATAATTATTGGGGATTTTATGGATAAAAGGAAGGAAAAATAAATCAATTTACACCCTTCAAATTATGGAAAAAATAATGAAAGCCTTATGCATGCTTATATATGCATATATATGCTATTTTGAATGCATTTTGTGCATATTTAAAATATATATGGAAAAATTTGGTATCAACAGTGATATGAGATATAGCCCGAGGGGCTGGTATTGTTCTGTGATATTGCCCGAGGGGCTAATTCTATTGTTATTGTGCCCGAGGGGCGGATTCTTATGTGTTTACCTTTTCTAGCTGCTTTTTTCTTTATTTGTTTAACTGCTTAGAAGGTGTTTTATGAGATTATACTATTTAAAATGCATTTACTGATTTTTATTCTGCCTCTCATAGCTTATTGTTGTGTTTAACGTGATTTTGTACCGCTCAGTCTTCATTTATTGTTATTACTCACTGAGTTGGAGTACACTTTACTCCCTGTACCCATGTGTGCAGATTCGGGCACTACAGGTCCTGCTAGCTACTGTTGAGAGCTGTCCAGCAGATTCCGGAGATTCACTAGGTAGTTGTCTGGCGATTCGCAGCCAAGTGCTTCTCCCTCTATTTTGTTTCTTTTTGTTTCAGTTATGTAGTAGTGGAGTAGACTTTCAGACTTGTAGTATTACTTTATATGCTCATGACTGGTGAAATCCCCGATGTCGGTCTGGTTTTTATTCTGCAAACTGCTTTGTTACCATATTTTGGGATTTTTATTCTATTAATGACTTTGTATTTATGATTTTAATTGCTTGAAATGAATTGGGAGTGTGTCGGCTGGCCTTGTCTTCACGAGAGGTGCCATCACGACCGGGTCTGGGTTTAGGGTTGTGACAGGTATCCCGGGAGATCCCCTGCATATTTACTTTGGGACTGCAAAATGGTATTCTGGGAGATCCCCCTGTACTGCATATTTATTTTGGGACTACGGAATGATATTCTGGGAGATCCCCCTGTGCATTATGTTCGGGACTACGGGATAGTTTCCCAAAAGATCTCCCTGGACATTTACATTTGGGACTACGAGACGGTATCCCGGGAGATCCCCTGTTGTTATATCTGTGTACTGAGCTGTTGTTTTTCTATGATTTAATTTTAGTTAAATTTTAGTATTTATATTTACTGGAATATTTCATTATGTCTCATTTTATCATATATATATATACCAGTAGGCCCTGACCTGATCTCGTCACTAATCGATCGAGGTTAGGTTTGGCACTTACTAGGCACCATCATGGTATACTCATGCCCTTTCCTGCACATATTTATCATGTGCAGATCCAGGTACCACATATTAGTTGCATTATTGGTGAGGCGAGACGATTGTAGAGACTTCATGGTATATCTGTCTCGTCCGCATACCTAGGAGTCCCTATCTACTTTTCCTCGAGTTAAAGACTTCTTGTATTTCTTTTCTTCGTTGATTGATTTTGGAGTTTAGAAGCACTATTTTCTTTCTGTAGCTTGTGACTTATGACATTCCGAATTTTGGGAGAGTTTATGTACTGTTCGGAAGTGATTAATGTATATGCCGAGCGGCATCGCATTCCTTGTTTAAATTTACTTATTAGTGGATAGCTTTATGTTTTTCGTCCCTTTTTCCGCAATGTTAGGTTTACCTAGTCGTAGAGACTAGGTGTCATCATGACAGTTCACGGAGGGAGAACTCGGGTCATGACAGAGCTCGAGGGTTGAACTCCGTTCAAACACTAGTTTGCTTATCTTTACATTTATCAATTGATATTAGGTGAAATCACGTGTCCTTAAAACCATATTATAAGTTTAATTGTTATCCAATTTTTAGGGTAAATAGTTTAGCGCCCACCGTGGGGCTAAGGATAATAGTGATTGCATGGTATTAATCCTCGTAACACACTACTGTTTTACGCTTGTTCTCACAATTGTCTTTGATTTCAGGAATCAACATGTCAAACTATCAAGTAGCTCCCACTCACACAGACACCGGCCTTGGTCTTCATGGAAAGAACAAGAACATAGTCGTCCCGAGAAACGGAGTACCTCCAGTTAACCCCGATGGACCACCGACCGTAGACCTGGTCGATGTCAGTTCTCCTATTGCCATTAATGGGAATTTGGGCATCAACCCTAAAAATAGTGTCCGTAGAGATGCCCGAGCGGTCGATTAGAACACACAGAGCGATGAAGAAGATGGGATTAGCATTCGAATGATATTTGAAATGTTGTAGACTCAGTAGGCTGCGATAATGCAACTCCAAAATCAGAATCGAGCACCAAGCAGAATTGAGCTCGAAACATCACAAAATGTTATTCATAGGGTCGAACCTGTACCAAAGAAATCAAACAACAATGGATTGGGAATTGACCCCGCCACTATAAAGATGCTCGAGGAGCTCACTAAACAAATCGAATCAGGAAAAGAGAAAACTAAGGCTAATGACAAAAAGGTAGAAACATTCAACTCACGGGTTGACAAAATACCGGGGGCACCCCCGATTCTAAAGAGTTTGGATTCGAAAATTTTTTTTGCAGAAGCCTTTCCCTCCAAGTGCGGCTTCGAAGCCCATCCCGAAGAAATTTCGTATACCAGAAATTCCCAAATACAATGGGACCACCGACCCTAATGAGCATGTTACTTCTTATACATGCACAATAAAGGGTAATGATGTAGAAGGCGATGCGATCGAATCCCTTCTACTGAAAAAGTTTGGAGAGACTTTATCGAAAGGGGAGATGATATGGTACCACAATTTGCTGCCAAATTCCATCAATTCCTTCGCCATGCTTGATGATTCGTTCATAAAGGCACACACCGGAGCAATAAAGGTTGCGACTAGAAAGTCGGGCCTCTTTAAAGTGAGATAAAAGGACAATAAAATGCTAAGGGAATTCATATCTCGGTTCCAGATGGAATGCATGGACCTACCCCTGGTCACAGATGATTGGGTTGTCCAATCCTTCACTCAAGGCTTGAACGAGCTAAGTTTGATAGCATCGCGACAAGTAAAGCAGAATTTAATTGAATATCCAATTGTGACCTGGGCCGATGTACATAATTGATATCAATCGAAGATTAGGGTCGAGGATGATCAATTGGGAACCCTTTTTGGTTTCATTTACTCAAATAGGCCCGTCGGTAGAATTCAAAGGAACATCGACAGGGAACCCCGATCGAACAGAGATCGTTACCAACCATACAGTGCAGATCGAAAAAATAGCGACACGGGATGTAATCTCATTCAAAATGATTGAAGGAATGATCGAGGACAAAGCTCTCGAGGACTTATGAGTAAAAGTAGCTTTGATAAACATGTCGAGCCCATAGAAAACCACGACTGTCGAAATACAACTTCAGTATCGATGCCTTAGGGATTGTGTCGGCCATTGGATAGATCAAGTATACTATATGGCTCAGACCCCTACTGACTGATCCAGCTCAAACAAAACCCCAATCAAATATGAAAATATCATGGTACCCGTGGACATAAAACTGAAGACTGCAGACATCTGAGGGGGGAGGTAGCTCGTTTATTCAACGAGGGTCATCTTCGAGAATTCTTAAGTGACCGGGCCAAGAAACTCTTCAAAAATAAGGATTCGAACATGCAAAATGAGCAGGAAGAGCCACAACATGTGGTTCATATAATCGTTGATATACCTTAAGGAACGGTATTGAAACGCACCAAGGTGACGATCACAAAAGAAAAGCAAACCCAGGACTACTTACCGAAAGAAACCTTATCTTTCAACGATGAGGATGCAGAAGGGATCGAACAGCCTCATAACAATGCACTGATAATATCTATCCTTATGAATAAAATTCAAGTTAAACGTGCGTTGATTGATCCAGGTAGCTCGGCAAATATCATTCAATCGAGAGTTGTAGAACAAATCGGTCTCCAAGATCAAGTCGTGCCCACAACTCGAGTACTTAACGGCTTCAACATGGAAAGTGAAACCACCAAAGGGGAAATAATTTTGCCAGTGAATGTGGTTGGGATTACCCAGGAAACAAAGTTCCACGTAATCAAAGGTGATATGAGTTACAACGCACTGCTCGGAAGGCCTTGGATTCATAACATGATGGTAGTGCCCTCGATGCTTTACCAAGTCTTGAAATTCCCTATATCAGAAGGAATCAAAACGGTTTACAGGGAACAACCTGCCGCCAAAGAATGTTCGCAATCGATGAGGTAGTACCAGTATCGACACTTCCATCTACAAAGGAATCATAGTCGAAGGGAAAGCGAGAAGTCAAATAGCAACCACAATCACCAGCCTTGGCCCAATCGGAGGAGCAGGAAACTTTTGAGGATGATGATTATATGATACCTCAAACCTTCGTAATCCCCGATGATTCTAATGTAATAAAATCAATGGTCGACAAGCTGGAACAAATCATGCTAATCGAGCATTTGCCCGATCGAAAGGTATACCTAGGCACAGGGTTAACTCCCTAGCTCAGGAAAAAACTCGTTCATTTTCTTTCAAATAACATGGATTGTTTTGCATGGTCCCACCAAGATATGACAGGGATCACACCGGATATCACTAAGCATTGACTGAGCTTGGATCTAAAGTGTCGCCCGGTGAAGCAAAAGAGAAGACCCCAGTCTGAGGTAAAACATGCATTCATCAAGGACGGGGTAATAAAACTTCTCAATATAGGGTCCATTCGTGAGGTAAAATATCACGAATGATTAGCAAACGTAGTTGTGGTCCCTAAAAAGGGAAACAAACATAGAATGTGTGTAGACTATAAGGATATAAATAAGGCATGCCCTAAATATTTCCTTTATCTGCCAAATGTCGATCGCATGATCGATGTTGTGACCGTCCATAAGATACTTAGTTCTATCGATGCATACTCTGGGCACAATCAAATACAAATGAACCTAGAGGATCAGTAAAAGACTTCATTTATCACTAAATACGGCACCTAATGTAATGTCGTTCAGACTAAAAAAATGCTGGTGCTACTTATCAACGCCAAGTAAATCGAATGTTCGAAAAACAAATAGGCAAATCAATGGAGGTTTATATTGATGATATGTTATTTAAGTCCCTGCGAGCAGAGGACCATTTAAAATAATTGTAGGAGACCTTTGACATACTGAGAAAGTACAACATGAAGCTTAACCCGAAGAAATATACAATCGGGGTCAACTCGCGCAAGTTCCTACGCTTTAAGGTATCGAATCGAGGAATCGAAATCAACCCCACTAAAATAAAGGCAATCAAAGACATCACGGTTATTGATAATGTCAAGGTTGTACAAAGGTTAACGGGATGCATAGCCGCCCTAGGTCGATTTATTTCGAGGTCCTCAGACAAGAGTCACTATTTCTTCTCACTGCTTAAGATAAAGAGCAACTTCGCATTTACCAGAATGTCAACGGGCTTTGGAGGAACTCAAATGTTACCTATCGAGCCCGCCATTGCTTCACACCCCAAGGGCGGACGATCAACTTTACCTATATTTAGCGGTCTTGGGATAACTGTAAGTAGGGTTCTAGTTCTAGAAAAGCAAGGTACACAATTTCTTGTTTATTATGTTAGTCCCTAAGTGAAGCCGAGACCTGATACCCACACTTAGAGAAATTAGCAATTGCTTTAATAAGCGCCTCTAGGAAATTAAAACTATATTTTCAATGTCATCCAATTTTTGTTGTGACCACTTACCCCCTTCGCAACATTTTGCACAAACCCGAGCTCTCGGGCCGATTGGCCAAATAGGCCATTTAGATTAGTGGATACGATATCGAGTATCAACCCCGAACAGCCATCAAGTCTCAAATTTTGGCAGACTTCGTAGCTGATTTTATGCCAGCCCTCGTACCCGAGGTCGAAAAGGAGCTATTATTAAAATCGAGCACATCATCGGGGGTGTGGACCCTCTCACAGACGGTGTTTCGAATGTGAAGGGGTCCGGGATAGGCATCATTTTGAAGCCACCTATAGGTAATACGATTAGAAAATCTATCAAATTATCAAAATTGACTAACAATGAGGCCGAGTATGAGGCCATGATTACAGGTCTCGATCTAGCTAAAAGTTTGGGAGCAGAGATCATCGAGGCCAAATGTGACTCCCAACTTGTGGGAAATCAAGTCACTAGAACTTTCGAGGTTCGAGAAGATCGAATGTAGAGGTACTTAGACAAATTACAAGTGTCTTTACATCGATTTAAAGAATGGATGCTATAACACATACCTCGAGAACAAAATAGTGAGGCCGATGCCCTTGCAAATTTGGGGTCATCGATCAAAGACGATGAACTTAGCTTGGGGATTGTCGTGCAATTTTCAAGATCAGATATTGAAGAAGGACATGCCGAAATAAACTCTACAAGTTTAACCTGGGATTGGAGGAATAAGTACATCGAATACCTAAAGAATGGGAAGCTTCCATCGGATCCTAAAGAATCAAGGACTCTCTGCACGAAGGCCGCACGGTTCACATTAGCCGAGGATGGAACACTGTATAGGAGAACATTCGATGGACTGTTAGCGAAATGTTTGGGACCAGGAGACACCGACTATGTTCTGCGGGAAATTCACGAGGGCACTTGTGGAAATCATTCCGGTGCCGAATCATTGGTTCACAAAGTCATCAAATCAGAATACTATTAGGCCGATATGGAAAATGATAGTAACGAGTTTGTTCGAAAGTGCGACAAATGTCAAAGGTATGCACCGATGATCCACCAGCCCCAAGAGCAATTCCATTCACTCATATCCCCGTGGCCGTTCATGAAATGGGGATGGATATCGTCATCCCTCTACCATCAGCCCCAGGTAAAGATAAATTCATTTTGTTTATGACTGACTATTTATCTGAGTGGGTTGAAGTACAGGCCTTCGAGAAAGAGAAAAAGAAGTTGTAGACTTCATTTGGGACCACATCATATGCCGATTCTGAATGCCTGCCGAGATCGTATGTGACAATGGAAAGCAATTCGTCGGCAGCAAAGTGACAAAGTTTTTCGAAGATCATAAAATAAAAAGATTCTTGTCAACTCCGTACCATCCTAGTGGGAATGAACAGGCCGAATCAACGAACAAGACTGTCATCCAAAATCTGAAGAAAAGGTTGAACAAAGCTAAGGGAAAATGGAGAGAAATATTGAGGTCCTTTGGGAATATGAACAACATCGAAATCAAGTACGGGGGCAACACCGTTCTCTTTAGTCTACGGTACCGAAGCTTTGATCCCGATCAAAGTCGAGGAACCCAGCTTCAGGTTTCGGTATGCAACGGAAGAGTCAAATCACGAAGCTATGAATATAAGCCTCTAATTGCTAGATGAAAGATGGGAGGCCATGCTCGTTCGAATAGCCACACAAAAACAACGGATCGAGAGGTATTACAACCGACAGACCAATCTTCAACACTTCAAAACTGGGGACTCAGTCCTAAGAAAGGTCACCATCAATACTCGAGACCCAAACGAAGGAAAACTTGGTCCGGACTGGAAAGGATCGTATTATGTCCTCGATATCGTCGGAAAAGGATCCTACAAACTTGGCACAATGGACGGCGATCAATTACCGAATAATTGGAACATATCACTTCTCAAACGCTACTACTGCTAAGGTATGATCTTCTCTAATTTCATTTAAATTTTATACTAACCAATTGCAGGTGTTCAACCGAAGATATCAAAGGATCTTTCAACACAAAGTCCTTAGGTATGAAAGCACGCGTTGCACTCTTTTTTCCTTAGACCGGTTTTTATTCCAAATGGGTTTTTCCGGCGAGGTTTTTAATAAGGCAACCATTGTTCATGTTAACTTAGAGCAACTCAACAGTATCCGAGGCTTCTTTACAACCAACCTCGAATACTGGGGGGCATCACCCTCGGATGTTAACTTCATCACAAGGAAGGTACTTCGTGTCGATAGGGTCTCGGTAGATAAAACATTGTAAGGGCCAAACGATCAAACGAGTCGTGCCATTTAGATCACTCGAGTCCTAAAGGCAAATATGTACGAACTATTGAGAAAAGCATTTTTCCTTGTCAAATATTTCTTGCTTTAAAAATTTTTTTACTTTACAATTTCATACTTTTGATCTATTATGGAAACATGCCTAAGGACCGATCACAACTGAAGTACAAACAACTCACCTCGTACTCGGGGACTACCGTCCGAAAAATCGATGAAATCGAACCACTAGAATCTCGAGATTATAAGACCTTAAAAAGGCAACCCTCATTTTTTATAGGCCACGGCCACCCTACTCAGGGACTGGCACTTCGACCAAGTCTGAAGTCTGACGGGGATGTTCAAAGTGTGACCAGGAAATAAGACCAAGAGGTAAATCCCAAGTTAAAGGCTACGGCCAAACCACCACGGTTCAGAGACGTTCGAATTCCGTAACAAAAACAGGCCTTATAATATATTCACAAAATCAATCAAAAAGGCTACCCTTGGCAAAGTTACAAAGGGTTTTGATAATATCAACCCTCGAAAACCCTAAAGGGATACCGTATTGTTCCAACTCTCAAAATAATCTTATGCTAATGTATAACAAATTTTTATATGATTAACTCTTTTAAGCCGAAAAGGGGAAAGATCCATTCTTTTAAGGCCATATCGGCCTAATTCAAGATCCTAGGGGCCGTTTTATTTTTGAGTTCGTGAAGTCATCCTCACTCAACTAAAACTTGTCATCCTACTTTGAGTTCGAGAAAATACTCGCTCGATTATAAAGACTACACTAGTCTGACTTCGACCAAATTGCCCGAGCCTCATACTTATGAAGATTTCCAAGACATGGTCGAAACAAATTTGTACAAGGCAGAAATTGAAATAAAGGCAAATCAAAGAGAAAAACAATCTTTTATATGTGAAAATATTTACATGGAGCGGTTAGGATCCTACACAAAAAATTCAAAAAAGAAAAATTTCTAGGAGCCTAATTTTCCTCGGGAGCTACACCTTCGCCATCGGAATCCTCTCCGCTCTCGGATCCACTCACGCTTCCGGAATCATCATCATCGGAAGAGAGCAACTCTTTGGCTTCGGCCTCGAGCTCTTTCGCATTCTCAATCTCGATAGCAAGGTTAAAGACACGGGCATGAATCTCCTCAAGAAGAGTCTCTCTTCAAGACTGGTACTTGGCATGCTCGGCAACATAGTATGCTCGAGTTTGAGCGGTATCAACAACTTCATCTGCTCGATCTTGAGCAGCTTCAGCATCATCTCTTAGACGGCTACGATCTCCTCCGCGTCAGCCTTTACTTTTTCTGCCTCAGATGTAAACTTTTTCTGCCCCAGGTAAAGATAAATTCTTTTTGTTTATGACTGACTATTTATCTGAGTGGGTTGAAGTACAGGCCTTCGAGAAAGAGAAAAAGAAGCTGTAGACTTCATTTGGGACCACATCATATGCCGATTCGGAATGCCTGCCGAGATCGTATGCGACAATGGAAAGCAATTCGTCGGCAGCAAAGTGACAAAGTTTTTCGAAGATCATAAAATAAAAAGATTCTTATCAACGCCGTACCATCCTAGTGGGAATGAACAGGCTGAATCAACGAACAAGACTGTCATCCAAAATCTGAAGAAAAGGTTGAACAAAGCTAAGGGAAAATGGAGAGAAATATTGAGGTCCTTTGGGAATATGAACAATATCGAAATCCACTATGGGGGCAATACCGTGCTCTTTAGTCTACGGTACCGAATCTTTGATCCCGATCAAAGTCGGGGAACCCAGCTTCAGGCTTCGGTATGCAACGGAAGAGTCAAATCATGAGGCTATGAATATAAGCCTCTAATTGCTAGATGAAAGACGGGAGGCCATGCTCGTTCGAATGGCCACACAAAAACAAAGGATCGAGAGGTATTACAACCGACGAACCAACTATTCAACACTTCAAAACTGGGGACTCAGTCCTAAGAAAGGTCACCATCAATACTTGAGACCCAAACGAAGGAAAACTTGGCCCGAACTGGGAAGGATCGTATTATGTCCTCGATATCGTCGGAAAAGGATCCTACAAACTTGGCACAATGGACGGCGATCAATTACCAAATAATTGGAACATATCACTTCTCAAACGCTACTACTGCTAAGGTATGATATTCTCTAATTTCATTTAAATTTTATACTAACCAATTCCAGGTGTTCAACCGAAGATATCAAAGGATCCTTCAACACAAAGTCCTTAGGTATGAAAGCACGCGTTGCACTCTTTTTTCCTTAGACCGATTTTTATTCCAAATGGGTTTTTTCGGCGAGGTTTTTAATGAGGCAACCATTGTTCATGTTAACTTAGAGCAACTCAACAGTATCTGAGGCTTCTTTACAATCAACCTCGAATACTGGGGGGCATCACTCTCGGATGTTAACTTCGTTACAAGGAAGGTACTTCGTGTCGATAGGGTCTCGGTAGATAAAACATTGTAAGGGCCAAAAAATCAAACGAGCCATTCCATTTAGATCACTCGAGCCCTAAAGGCAAATATGTACGAACTATTGAGAAAAGCATTTTTCCTTGTCAAATATTTCTTGCCTTAAAAAAATTTTTACTTTACAATTTCATACTTTTGATCTATTGTGGAAACATGCCTAAGGACCGATCATAACTAAAGTACAAATAACTCACCTCGTACTCGGGGACTACCGTCCGAAAAATCGATGAAATTGAACCACTAGAATCTCGAGATTATAAGACCTTAAAAAGGCAACCCTCATTTTTTATAGGCCACGGCCACCCCACTCAGGGACTGGCACTTCGACCAAGTCTGAAGTCTGACGGGGATGTTCGAAGTGTGACCAGGAAATAAGCCTAAGAGGTAAATCCCAAGTTAAAGGCTACGGCCGAACCACCACGGTTCGGAGACGTCCGAATTCCGTAATAAAAACAGGCCTTATAATATCTTCACAAAATCAGTCAAAAAGGCTACCCTTGGCAAAGTTACAAAGGGTTTTGATAATATCAACCCTCAAAAACCCTAAAGGGATACCGTATTGTTCCAACTCTCAAAATAATCTTATTCTAAGATATAACAAATTTTTATATGATAAACTCTTTTAAGCCGAAAAGGGGAAAGATCCATTCTTTTAAGGCCATATCGGCCTAATTCAAGATTCTAGGGGCCGTTTTATTTTTGAGTTCGTGAAGTCATCCTCACTCAACTAAAACTTGTCATCCTACTTTGAGTTCGAGAAAATACTCGCTTGATTATAAAGACTACACTAGTCCGACTTCGACCAAATTGCCCGAGCCTCATACTTATGAAGATTTCCAAGACATAGTCGAAACAAATTTGTACAAGGCAGAAATTGAAATAAAGGCAAATCAAAGAGAAAAACAATCTTTTATATGTGAAAATATTTACATGGAGCGGTTAGGATCCTACACAAAAAATTCAAAAAAGAAAAATTTCTAGGTGCCTAATTTTCCTCGGGAGCTACACCTTCGCCATCGGAATCCTCTCCGCTCTCGGATCCACTCATGCTTCCGGAATCATCATCATCGGAAGAGAGCAACGCTTTGGCTTCGGCCTCAAGCTCTTTCGCATTCTCAATCTCGATAGCAAGGTTAAAGACACGGGCATGAATATCCTCAAGAAGAGTCTCTCTTCTAGATCGGTACTTGGCATGCTCGGCAACCCAGTATGCTCGAGTTTGAGCGGTATCAGCAACTTCCTCTGCTCGATCTTGAGCAACTTCAGCATCATCTCTTAGACGGCTACGATCTCCTCCGTGCCAGCCTTTACTTTTTCTGCCTCAGATGTAACCTTTTCAAGTTTGGCGACCAACCAAGCCTCGAGCTCCTCAATTTTATTGGATTGGGCCGAGTTTTCATCCTTCATACTTTGGAGATGATGTTCGGTCGGTGACAGTTGGGCTCGAGCAGCATCTTTCTCCGAGGCAAGGCGGCCCATGTTTTGTTTCCACCCCAAAGTCTCCGCCCTCATCATGTTGGCCTCCTCACGGAGCTGTTCAACCTTTTCGGCCTTCTACTGAACCTGCAGGATCGAAGTATTAGTCATCGTCCCAAAATCGATACATCGAGCTTCTAAACATTTTCATCACCTGCTCTATCAGGTTGGTCTGCTTTTTTTGAGCTGTGGCCAATTCGGCTCGAAGGTCCTTGATCTCCTCTTCTTTTTGCCCGCTGAGAAGTTTGAGGGCATTTCTCTCCTACGTGAGCCTTTGAAGATCGGCCTCGCATCGGCTCAGCTATACCCGGGATTTAGAAAACGCATCCTAATAAAGTGTTAAGGCCTATATAGAAAGAAAGGAAATTAGGCAAGAAGAAATAAATACAAGTGTGATATCGATGAGGGGAGCTGAGACTTACCCGACTCAGAAGTCGTTAAGCCTCATCAAAGAGACTCGATACCTCACTCAGGTCGGTGGCATCTTCAAGTCCCGTAAATCAACCACGGAAAAGGTCCTCCCCTTCGTGGTCTCTTTCCACATCGGGGGTCCCCATGGTCTGGGCTTCCTGAATTTGCCCCTCAGAGAATGTAGGGAGCCTCGGCGAATCGCAAATTTCTATTTCCCCAAGCAAGTCACTTGGGGCGTTCTCTTCATTTTGAAGTGCCTCGGAGCCAACCCCTTCAGGCACACCCGCTGATTGCTCATTCTGGCGGGAGGCATCTTCAGCCTCCGACGACTCGGGGACTTTGCTCGGGCCCTCTTCCGAGATCTCCTCGGTTCAAGGCTGAATCTCTTCGACCCTCACTGGCTCAGCGGACTCTGGGGCCTCGTTGCTCCTCTTCATTCAGGCCACCAACTCGAAGCCAGTATCATTATTTTTCTCTTCTTCCTCTCTTAGTTGCCGAACTATATTCGCAGGCAGGATGACGGTGTCTTTCTTTGACTTGCGAGCCTTACTCTTCTTGGGCTTTGGAGTCTCGGAGGTCGAGATCCTCTTTCTGTTTTTATCCTTCGCCGGCTTCGGGGCGGGGGCGGGGGCGGGGGCGAAACCTCCTCCTCCCCAAATGGGGGCCTCATGATAGCGTCTTTTCCGAGGCATATATGAAAGGAAGTCAAGTGAGTATGAAAAAGAACATTTAAGCGAAAATCATCAAGTATGTGAAAAAAGGCTTACCGTGATTTTTGGCCTCCTATCGGCCCCTTGCCAAATCACACCATGAGAGCTCAGCATACGAAGAGGTCGAAGCCAATTTTTGAAACTATCTCTCGAGGTTAGGAATTGCACCGGGGATCCAAGAGACTGCTACATCGTAGGAAAGGATGTCGATAAGGAGAAGGAAAGAAAATAAAACAATAAATGGAAGCTAAAGGCAGGATTGTACTTACGCTTCATATCCCACTCCTCGGAAAATGGTATTTTCTCGGCCGGGATAGGTCAGGAGTCTTCACTCTAACGAAACTTCCCATCCACCCTCGATCCTTGTTCTCATCTATACTCGAGAACAATACCTTGGTGGCCCGAAGTTGGAGTTTTATTAACCCGCCTCGAAAGGGACAGGGGTTGTACAACCTGATGAGGTGGTCGAGGGTGAAAGGCATCCCTTCGGCTTTGCTCGCGAAGAATCGGAGCAGAATGACAATCCGCCAAAAAGAAGGATGGATCTGACCGAGGGTTATTTGATATTGGCGGCAAAAATCAATAATGATGGGATCGATAGGGCGCAGGGTGAAAGAGTAAGTGTAAGCACTTAGAAACCCTTACATATGGGTAGTGATGTCTTCCTTGGGGGCCGAAATCACCACCTCTTTATCTTCCCAATGGCAGTCTTTCTTTACCTGCTCAAGATCACTCTCCATTATCGAGCATATATATCTCGACATAGGCTCACACCGACAAGGGACTGACGAAGTCTTCTCGACTTTGAAGTCGGAATCAAGGACACACCCCCTCTCAGGAACGCACTCCTCAAGGCGCAGCTCCACTGGTGTTTTACCGCCGGCCGACCGCAATGAAAAGGCATTTTCCTTTTGAACAGTTTTTGACGTTTTCGCCATTTTTGTGTAAGTTTAAAGAAAGAAGAAGAAGATAAGGCTTGGTGTTTTGAGGGAAGATTGATAACTAAGCCTAGAGATTGAGCAGAACGAAAAAGCTTAAAAGATGTCAAAAACTTTGAAGATTAGAGCAGAGATCGGGAGTAAAGTTTGGGCAAAGAGAAGAAAAGCACATTTATAGGATGAAGATGACGGTTTAGAACTAATAATGGGCGACAACAACTGACATGCATTTAATGCCTCGATATATGAACCGATGGGATGTTTCTGTTACTTCCACCGCTTGCATCACGAGGATGACATCATGATAGGTCGAGGTATAAAATTGAAGGCTTAGTTCGTTTCTTCTCACTACACTCCAAGAAACGAGCGGACTATCTGTATACGGTTAAAACTGGGCATACCCGATTTTACTATTTGATCGAGGCCAAGGAATTGCATCGAAGGCCAGCCTCGTAATGGATCAAACCAGAGCACGAAGACAGGGTATTGAGTTCAAGGATCGAGGTGCCTGTCGAGATCGAGGCCAGCAACGATCGAGACCAAATATGGAAGGCTTCGAGCGAAGCGCAATAACGGAAAAGCGAGATATCCGTGACCAGTCAAAGATCACGGGGGAAATTCCGGAACATATCAAATCAAGGGGGATTGTTTAGGATAATCATGAGATTTATTTCCGTAATTAGAATTGTACCATAGATAGGATTCCTCTACTACATAAACAGGGCCCTAATCATTTTGTAACCACCTTACATGCACGCATATCAGAGCAATGCAATACTTTTTAGCTTATATTCTTGTTCATCAGATTGTTATATTTTTAACTATTCTTGCACCTATCAGTTCGAGGTTATTCGATCTCGAGGGTTGAACTCCGTTCTAACACTGGTTTGCTTCATATTATTGTTAATTTCTATCATTAGTCTTACGTTTATCAATTGATATCAGGTGAAATCACGTCTTCTTAAAACCATATTATAAATTTAATTGTTATCTAATTTTTAGGGTAAACAGCTACTTATAGACCGTCTTCATTTTCTTAACGGAAATATCTAAAATTTTAGGTAAAAGATTTAGTAATAACGCACGTTGGTGTATAGTTGAGGAAAACAAGTCAACTGCATGTTCGGGTATAGTTGAGGGATCTTCCTGGAAATCATTTTGTTGAGCAACAAAATTATTTAACTTCAATTGCAAGTTTTCTCAAGTAGCTATATATTGTCTCACCACTTACTTCCAAGATATTTAAGTTTTTCAGTTTAGGATTCGAATCTTGAGTTAAATAGTTATTTTAATTAAGTTGAAGCCAATTGAAGCATGGACAATACAATATATAGATCCATCATCCAGTAAATCAAGAATCTGGATGAATTTGACTCAAATACAATGATAAGAAAATGGGCTCATGCCTAACTTAATCTCAAAAGCTAGCTTATAACGAGAATTATCAAAAGACCATATAAAAATAATAAATCACCATCCACAATCAATATTAGAAATCTGATAATTTAAGTGAAGTTATTCAAAACTGTAGCTTACTAGCTTTCACTTACAAATCTTCAACTTTAATATACACTATCTAGCTCAGCCACAACTTTGACAAACTTCTTCTCTTTTCCATCTTCAACGTCAAATATTTTCTTTAAACTTTAATTCAAAATTTGTTCAAACGAGTCTACAAGTTAATTTTCCAGGTTCATAGAGCCATGAACTTATTGATAATTCTAACGTGGTTCATGTGTTGCGGTTTGGTCATTAGAATGATAATATAGTCAACCGTATACTTCATCTCTTCTGCTTTCTAGCATTTCTTCGCATGTTGCATGAGATATTATTGAGGTTTCACTTTCTAGGATATTCAAGGGTAAATCGTAATCGAAGATAATAATATCCTAAGATATTCTCAAAGTCCTGTTTATAGCGATCACAGTATGTATGAGAGAGAGAGTGCAAGAGTCAGAGAGAGAGAAAGAAAGAGAGAGAGAAATCAGATAATTTTGTAATCCTCCTCTTTTTACAATGCTAGGATCTCCTATATATAGTAAAGGACCTTCCTTAAAATATTGAAAAATAGAAACTAAATACACACTATAGAGGGGTAGGCGACCCTATGGAGTGGTTCCTCCCACGACTTTTGGGTCGTCCTCCTACCTTGGCTTGGGCACACTCGGCGGTTGGCTATACCGGTATAGGGATGTGGTTGGTCAAATTCGACCCCATTAAATTTCTAGCTAGTTTTCTTTTGTTTCTTTGTTTTCCTAACGATAGAAACAAGAAAAAGAAAACATGAAATGGAAAACATCGGAATTGATCTCTACTCTCTAACCATAGAAGGTCCACTTAGAAAGTCTAGTTATTCGACCTTGGTACCGGTACTCAAAACCAAAGATAATCTAGTTAGGTGTCCAATAAAAGAGGGGTTTTTCACTTTTAGCCCCCGCCAAAAACTATTTATATTTGATAGTCGAAAAAGTGTATAAAATTTGTATAATTTTTGTATATATTATATACATACAAAAATTATATAATATTTTTTGCTATTATTTTGAGAGCGGCTATACAGTGTTATTTTCCCAATAAAAGAAGACAGGCTTTAGCCCAAAAGTCATCTAACCCAGGCCCAAATTTTCTAACCTACAAAGCCCAAAAGGCTCAAAATGCCCACTCTTTAGAAGTTACAAGCAGTTGATACAGTTAACTTGTAACGACATCGTTTTTCACCTTCCCAAAATCTTCTCTTTAAACCCCTATCCTTTTACACTGACACTCAAAAACCTCACCTTAACTCTGGCAACGGGAAAACCCCCTCCGGCTAACATGCCGTTCACCCTTTTCTCTCTTTCACCTTTCCCTTCACTTCTCCACCATACCCCACCACCCCTCCAATTCAAACCCTTCACTTCCCTCCACCATCTCCGCCTCAAGTACCCCACCACTCTCACCACCGTCTCCGCCATCGGTGCCGACGGAAAATACTACCCCGACCCCTTAGATGATGACCCACCTGAAGCACCAGAAGATTCAATGCATGGTGTTAACAAATTCCAGCAAATTCAACGCCAAGCAGCTAAAGCAAAAAAGCAACAAGAAGAGCTTTTTATAAAAGAACAGTCCATTTTTGTAAATGCTTTAGCTGACGTGGAAGATGCACCAGATAATCCTTTAATTAATGATAATGACAATTCTGGGGATGATTTATTTGGTGAAATTGATAAAGCTATTGCCTTGAAAAGAAAAGAGTTTGTTAAACAAGGCCTTTTAAAGCCTAATCCTCCCAAGAGCTCAACTTTAGTTGAGTCTGAAGTTGAAAATGTTGACGAATTAGAGCCTGAAGAAGTTGTTGATTTAGAGGAAATTGATGGGCTTAGTGGTTTGGCTGAAATTGATGAAAGTGATGAAGAAAAATCAGATTTTGAGGTAAGTGATGATATGGTTAAGGGTGAGTTTTCTGATTTATCTTCATTTGATATTGATTTTGATGAGTTCGGTAAAACTAAGCCAAGAATTGTGGAACCTAAGTTTAGGATGAGTTTAGCTGAGCTTTTAGATGAGAGTCGGGTAGTGCCCGTGTCTGTGTATGGAGATTTAGAGGTTGGGATTAGTGGTGTACAACACGACTCGCGGTTGGTTGAGAGTGGTGATTTGTTTGTGTGTTGTTTTGGGAGGAAAACTGATGGACATTTGTATTTATCCGAGGCTGATAAGAGAGGGGCCGTTGCTGTTGTAGCCAGTAAAGAGATTGATATTGAGGAAACCTTGGGGTGTAAAGCATTGGTTATTGTGGAGGACACGAATGCGGTGCTTGCAGTGTTAGCCGCTTCATTTTATAGGCATCCGTCTAAGAGTATGTCATTGATTGGGATTACGGGAACTAATGGGAAGACTACGACGTCTTACTTAATAAAAGCAATGTATGAAGCAATGGGGTTGAGGACGGGCATGTTGAGTACAGTAGGATATTATATTTATGGGGATAACAAGTTGGAGTCTCCTCATACGACCCCCGATGCAGTTTTGGTTCAGAAACTGATGGCGAAGATGGTTCATAACGGGACGGAGGCTCTGGTAATGGAGACTTCTTCTCATGGATTGGCATTAGGTCGGTGCGATGAGGTTGATTTCGACATTGCAGTTTTTACAAACCTGACACGGGATCATTTGGATTTTCATGGGACTGAGGAGGAGTATAGGGATGCTAAAGCTAAGTTGTTTGCTAGGATGGTGGACCCAGCACGACACCGCAAGATTGTGAATATTGATGACCCTAATGCAGCTTTCTTTTTAGCTCAAGGAAACCCAGATGTGCCTATTGTGACTTTTGCAATGGAGAATAAGAGTGCTGATGTTCATCCCCTAAAGTTCCAATTATCTCTTTTTGAGACTCAAGTGTTGGTCAACACACCTCAAGGCATATTGGAAATATCTTCTGGCTTGCTTGGAAGGCATAACATCTATAACATTCTTGCAGCAGTCGCTGTTGGAATTGCGGTTGGGGCACCTTTGGAGGACATTGTTAAAGGTATTGAAGAGGTTGATGCAGTCCCTGGTCGATGTGAATTGATAGATGAGGAACAAGCTTTCGGAGTAATTGTAGACTATGCTCATACCCCTGATGCTTTATCTAGACTACTTGATTATGTGAGAGAGCTTGGCCCTAGGAGGGTTATAACCGGTAAGCAATCAGCAACTTCTCCTCCCCGCCTCCCCCACAAATCCAGCAAGGGTACTGTTAAATTGATCGTATTAAACATTACCTGTGCTTCTCTGCCTAATAACTTAGGTACGGCAAATTTTTCATGCTTCAGGTTAGATTGCTAATTTCTAGTGTGGGCTTGAAAATTTCTCATGTTCTTAGAACCGTGGTTTGTGGTTTATATTAGACACGCACATATCTATATATGTCTGTGTGTGTATGCATTCCTGGATGAAAAGAAAATGTCATGAATAGGGCAATGACCTTGTAGAGTTGTAGTTATACACATAGTTTGTGTGGTGCCTTTGAGAACCGAAGTTAAGCAAGTCCAACTTTGTCATTTTGTCAAAGGATTTTGAAACATTTCAAGATTACTAGTATACACCCATGCTAGGCCATCAAGTTAGAGGTGTTGGCCCTGCAGAAGATGCACTATACCCAGCTGCCCCAGGGCACTATCTTGCTTTGCCAGTGGCATGGCCCAAATTTGTGTTCACTATTGAATGTTAGCCCTTTTATCGTGATTAAAATTTCTCATAAATGTTTTCAAATCTTCTTTTTTCTGTTATCTATTACTTTTTACTGAGGAACACCTGTTGTGTTGCTTGAAGTTTTTGGCTGTGCTGGAGAGAGCGACAGAGGGAAGAGGCCCATAATGGCAAAGATTGCAACAGATAAAAGTGATGTGACGATTCTGACATCTGACAATCCAAAGACTGAGGATCCTTGTAAGTATCATAGCTTGAAGAAGATATACCAGAGAAGTTTCTGGAAATAATCATATTAGTGATTATTGGGCTTTGTCTTTCTCTTTTTCACTATAAGATCATAGATCATTGAAATATGCGCTGGTAGTTGCCGATCTGTTCCTAGAAAAATAGTCTGTTTCAGTGTCCTATCTGATATTGCATGTGCTACAGTAGGCTGGATTCAGATCTCTCTTGCTCACTAGTTGTCCCTTATCTGCTGTGGCACTGTCTATGCACTCAATTCTGGTTAGATTAGTGTCGATTTCGATTTCTTCACATGTTTGGAAGTCCGACACTGAAGCTATTACATCTTATCTTGTCTCAGTGGACATCTTGGATGATATGTTGGCTGGTGTGGGATGGACAATGCAGGACTACTTGAAACACGGAGAGAATGATTATTATCCCCCTCTCCCCAATGGCCATAGACTCTTTCTACATGATATCAGACGTGTGGCTGTGCGCTGTGCCATTGCCATGGGTGAGGAAGGTGATATAGTTGTAAGTTCCTTGTCTCCATTTCTTCTTCTTTTGTCATTATTTGTTATCAAAGCCGGCCAGTCGTACAACTACAACTTATATGGATAAAACATACTTCATAATAGAATTGCTGACTAGGAGCTTCAGTTTTAATTGTCTTGATTAATCCAATTGCTGTTAACCACGCTGCAGGTGGTTGCTGGAAAAGGCCATGAAACATACCAAATAGAAGGTGACAAGAAGGAATTTTTTGATGACCGAGAGGAATGTAGAGAAGCTTTACAATACGTTGATGAACTTCACCAAGCTGGAATTGACACAAGTGAATTCCCATGGCGGTATGTACCCTTGTCTTCTGTCTCAATGTTATACTCTAGTTGCCATGCAACAGTTATCAATTATTACTAGTTGAGGTCTTCATTGACCCATTGTAGTTTTAATACTAGCAATTCAATGCAAGCTACAGCTTTCTAAAGGTACTTGTATGATGGGCAAAATAAAAAAGGAAGTTTCTATGTTTGCTGTTTGCAGATAAAATACGCTAGTTCCTAAAGGATTAGAGGTTTTTGTGTTAAACTGGTTTCACTGCATTTAAAGGAAAAGATAAAAATGGGTAGCGCTACACTTGCCCAATCGTTCGTCATCATTAATATTTCTACTAAAATGAACGAAGGAATAGAAGGCCGGAGTATAGGAGTATGGATGGAATTCTTAGTTTGATAGGATGAGGCCATTTTAATACAGGCTGTAGAATTAATACTCTTATTGATGCTGCCATAGGTTACCGGAGAGTCATTGATATGATGCCAGAAATAGTGCGTTAAGATCTTGACAGTGTGCTGACGGCAGATAGCCATTGTGGAGTGCCCATTTAACTTGAACCAGCACTGTAAGTTTCTTTCAACCACTAACCCCCCCTCCCCCCAACAAAAAAAAATTCAAGAGCTTGTTCATTTCCTCTAGTTTGATCCTTTTATCTGAAGTACAAGTGTTCTTTTTTGGGGGCAGATTAAAACTTTGCTGCTGTTACATGTTGGTGATCTTCCTGAGAAACAGCAACATGTTGCCCAAAGCAGGGTCCAGTTTTGTAAGAACCAAAAGCCTGACTTTGACAAGGATCTCCATCTCTAGAATGAGATTTCTTGAGGGCTTCTCGGCTCTCCCACCCTTTGCTGAATTATGTTTGTATAGATGAAAGTACATAGAGATAAAAGAGCAATATGTTGAGTTGAGAATCTGTTCTGTTGTTTCAGATTAGGATTTCCTATCTAAACTTACTAGAGAATAGTAAGCTCAGTTGTCCTGTGTCTCTTCGACAGAATTCATATAGCCGATTCCGACTTGTTTGGGACTTAGGCATAGTTGTTGGTTGTATGCATAGATGACCATCTCCTTTAGGCTTAGCACACCAATTACCTGTTATCTCTACACTTTTTATCTATTATTTACTGCACTACTTGGCTACAGGCATAATGATGAAGTTAATCTAGGCAGTGTCTCAGTATTGACCTCCTCTTGAACACTTGTGCATAGAGTAAGATTGAAGGGATGGTACCAGCAGCTACGTACAAATCTTCTTGATCTTTTAACTTTGAAGAACATACCTAAAGCACTGTTTTCATTGTAAAACAAGTAAGGTGTTTTGTTTGTTTGTTCACTGGAAAAAGATAACAACTTTTTGGTGTATGAGCTACAAGTTTATTCAATCAGCTTACCAGACTGAGCCACGAGCTGCTAGACAGGCCAGTCTTGGGGCCGAGCCTTGTAGTTTTTGTCGTTCTTGTCTTGAGAAATTTATTGTATATGCATAAATTATTAATTTAGAATCTAGTAATTTAAAAAAAATTAGAATCTTAAACTTATAAACTTTAAATTCTGATTTTGCCGTAACTGATAGCTATTGAACGATCATGATTGCGACATGAACCAACTACTTTTGGGACTTAATGAGGTGGCCATGCCAAGTTGCCCAACATAAGGCCTGTTCCTTGCATGCCAGTCACATGCACTTTCATGAGATATGGCATCATGATTCATAATAGTAGGTTTGGTGGTTGTATAATTCTCAAGCAAAGAATAATTTTTTTTTAAAAAGTAGATAGAGCGATCAAGCATGGAGTCCGGAACCAAAATATGGTTTTTTTGGACAAGTAGTACCTTAATAGGTGTAAAAAAAATGATATTTTTATATATAGCGCCCAAGTACTGGACGCTATACGTTAAAGTTAACTGTGCCGTTAATGTATAGCGCCCAGTATTTGGACGCTATACATAAAAAGCTGACGCTAATAGGTATAGCTCTCAAATACCCAGCGTTATACCCTTTTTATTAAAAACGAGCCGTCTTCTTCAAGATGGCCATTCTGCTTCTTCTTCCTCAATATTTTATATCTTCTTCTTTTTGGCCCCCCACTCCCATACCCGCAGCCCCACTATTTTTATAAAAAAAACATTGGGTCCTCCCGTCACATAAAAGGTGAAGAACGTAGGTCCCACATTCGAGTAGAGCTTCGTATTATTGTTGATTCACACTTCCGGAGTCAAAATTTCAATCTATTTGCTTTACGAATTCTAAATCGACGTATTTCGGTTTATTTTAAGTTGAAACTTTTATAATAATGCGTATTATTTGATTTGTATGTGTTCTATTTCGGTTTATGTTTTTTTTTTAAACTAGTATGTTAAATTTATTCGGATTTAATATTAGTGTTTTATAAAAAAAATATAAATTTGTCAAATAAATTTGTCTGTTAATATCCTGATTTATATATATGTGTTTTCATGCCGTTTTGTATTTTATTTGCAATTAAATTTATTTGTTGTTTATATTTAATTTAGATTATTTTTTAGCTTAGTAAAATCTAGACCTTTCTAGCGTAGTAAAATGTAGACCCTTTTAGCGTAGTAAAATGTAGAGCCTTGTAGCGTAGTAATGTGTAGTATTTTAGCTTAGAATTCCTTTTGTTTAAGTATCTTATACTGGTAGT
>MU749164.1:16288-26815 GCA_026770625.1 Nicotiana glauca | reverse complement strand
TTGTGATCAGTGTACACCTCACACGTCACACCATATAGGTAATGCCTCCAAATCTTCAAAGCATGAACAATGGCTCCCAACTCTAGATCATAAACCGAATAATTCTTCTCGTGGATCTTCAATTGCCTCGAAGCATAAGCAATGATTCTGCCATCCTGCATCAATACCGCACCAAGCCCAATACGGGAAACATCACAATAAACTGTATAAGGCCCTGAGCCTGTGGGCAAAACCAATATCGGTGTCATAGTCAGAGCTGTCTTGAGCTTCTAAAAGCTCTCCTCACACTCGTCTGAACATCTGAAATGGGCACCCTTCTGGGTCAATCTGGTAATCGGGGCTGATATGGATGAAAATCCCTCCACGAACCGACGGTAATAAACTGCTAACCCCAAGAAACTCCGAATCTTAGTAGCTGATGCTGGTCGAGGCCAGTTCTTGACTGCCTTAATCTTCTTCGGGTCCACCTGAATACCATATGCTGATGCGACATGACCCAAAAATGCAACCGAGCTCAACCAGAATTCACACTTCGAGAACTTAGCTTATAACGTACTATCGTTCAGATTCTGAAGAACCACTCTGAGGTGCTGCTCGTGCTCCTCCTTGCTGCGGGAGTACACCAAAATATCATCAATAAAGACTATCACGAACAAGTCCAAGTAAGGCCTGAACACTCTGTTCATCAACTCCATAAATGTTGCTGGGGCATTGGTCAACCCAAATGACATGACCAAACACTCATAATGCCCATACCGAGTGCGGAACGCTATCTTAGGGACATCAGACGCCCCAATCCTCAACTGATGGTAGCCAGATCTCAAGTCTATCTTTGAAAACACCTTCACACCCTGAAGCTGGTCAAACAAATCATCAATCCTCGGCAGTGGATAATTGTTCTTAATCGTTACTTTGTTCAATTGCCGGTAATCAATGCACATTCTCATCGATCCATCCTTTTTCTTCACAAATAACACTGGCGCACCCCAAGGAGAAATGCTAGATCTGGTAAAACCCATCTCTAGCAAGTCTTGCAACTGGTCCTTTAACTCCTTCAACTATGGAAAGGCCATGCGATACGGCAGAATGGAAATGGGCTGCGTGCCCGGAGCTAGATCAATACAAAATCAATATCCCTGTCGGGCGACATACACAGCAGGTCTGAAGCGAAAACCTCGGGGAATTCCCGAACAATAGGGACAGAATCGATAGAAGGAACCTCTGTGCTGGAATCGCGAACATATGCCAGATAAGCTAAACACCCCTTCTCGACCATACGTCGAGCCTTCACGTATGAAATAATACTGCGGGTGGCATGTCCTGGAGTCCTTCTCCACTCCAATCGGGGCAAATCTGGCAAAGCCAAGGTCACGGTCTTGGCGTGACAATCCAAGATAGCGTGATACGGGTACAACCAATCCATCCCTAATATAACGTCAAAGTCCACCATTTCTAAGAGCAATAAATCAACACGGGTCTCAAGACCCTCAAACACTACCACACAGGAATGATGAACTAGGTTGACCACTATAGAATCACCCACCGGTGTAGATACATAAACAGGAATACCCAAAGAATCACTAGGAATAACCAGGTAGGGGGCAAATTAGGAAGACACATACGAATACGTAGACCTAGGGTCAAATAGCACTGAAGCATCCCTATCACAGACCCTAATAGTACCTGTAATGACTGCATCTGAAGACTTAGCCTCTGGCCTGGCTGGAAGAGAATAACAATGGGGTTAGGCCCTACCTCCCTGAATCATATCTCTGGGACGATCGGCTGCTGGCTGACCTCTACCTCTGGCAGTCCGAGCTCCACCTCTATGATCTCTACCTCCACCTCTATGGCCTCTACCCCCGCCTCTAGCTAGCTGGGCAGGTTGTGGAACCTCCGGTGCCTGAATCATAGCACGAGAACTTTGGTGCTGAGAGCTGTCAGAAGCTCGAGGGCAATACCTGGCAATGTGCCTCGTGTCGCCACACGTAAAACAAGCCCTCGGCTGCTGAGAATAACAGAGTGGTGGTGCGCTGATAGGTGCTGATGGTGAACTGAAAAGCTGCAGGTCAGAATACTGCGGCTGAGAACCATGACCACCTGAAGTACCATGTGAGACCTGTAGGGCTGACTGAAAGGGCCTCAGAGGATGGCCTCTACCATAAGAATCCCTACCTCCAAACGAGGTACCACTAAATCTACCTGCATGACAGGGCCTCTTATCAGACCCATGACCACCTCCCCATGCAAGAGACATCTCAACTCTACGGGCCGCATTGGCCGCCTCCCAAAAAGAAATATCACTACCGGCTCCCATAGCCATTTGGAGACAGATCGGCTGAATCAATCCATCAATAAACCTCCGCACCGTCTCTCGCTCTGTGGGAAGTATAACAATAGCATGGCATGCCAGATCAATGAACCGAGTCTCATACTACGTGACTGTCATAGAGCCCTGCTGGAGGCGCTCGAACTGCCTGCGAAGAGCCTCCCACTGAGTAACTGGGAGAAACTTCTCCAAAAACAACTCGGCAAACTGATCCTATGTCAATGATGGCGACCTTGCTGGTCTGGATTAACAATAGTCCCTTCACCAAGTCTTGGCGGATCTTGCAAGTCGAAAGGTGGCGAAGCGACCCCATTGGTCTCCACGATACCCGTAGTCCGAAGAATCTCATGTCGGCTGAATAAGAAATCCTATGGATCCTCTGAAGAAGTACCGCTGAATGTGGTGGTAAAGAGCTTGGAGAACCTATCAAGTCTCCACAAAGCATCTGATACCAACTTGTCACGACCGGGACTTCCCACCATCGGGAGTCGTGATGGCGCCTACTATCGGAGCTAGGCAAGTCAAGCATTAGAATATTTTCTAATAACACCTTAACAATAATAATAATACGAGTCATTTAAATAAAAGCGGAAGTCTTAAAAACATAGATAACTAAAAACCAAAATGCAGAAATTTAACATTCCTCTACCCAAGACTGGTGTCGCTAACTCACGAACTACTAAAGAGTGCTAAAAACAAGTCTGAATAGAAATACATCAATGTTTGTCTCGGTACAAGGAAAACAAACTAATAACATAGAAGGGACTCCAGCCTGCGAACGTCAGCTAGGATACCTCAAAATCTCTGGACTGAAGTCAACTCCCAATGCACCTATTACTGTCCAAAAGCTGCTGCTCCGGCGCTGTGATCTGTGCAAAAAGATGCACAAAGTGTAGCATCATCACAACCAACCCCATGTGCTGGTAAGTGCCTAGCCTAACCTCGGCGAAGTAGTGATGAGGCTAGACCGGACTGCTAGATAAACCTGTGCGGATATATATACAAGTACAACAAAATAATAGCGAAAAGTAAATAATTAAAACTGGAAGGGGAACATGCTTATAGGGTAGCAGATAAAACAGATTATCAGGAATAATAGAAGAAACTACATCTGATTTCTTCTAACACAGAATAAGGGGAAAACAAACCACATTCACTTGTTCAATGTTCTCTCGTTGCAGGCGTGCAACACGATCCCATTTCCTTATGTCACGTGGTAGGCGTACAACTCGATCCCATTTCATAATATCACGTGGTAGGAGTGCCACTCGATCCCATTTTATAATATCACGTGGTAGGCGTACCACTCGATCCCATTTCATAACATCACGTGGTAGGCGTACCACTCGATCCCATTTCATAACGTCACGTGGTAGGCGTACCACTCGCTCCCATTTCATAATATCTCGTGGTCGCCGTGCAACACAATCCCATTTCTTTCAACACAATACACAAAATAATCCCAGCAAGGGAACAAGATAATATAATAAACTATCCCAGCAAGGGAGATCGAGCTATGACCAAACTTATTCAATTTATACTTAACACAATTAAATCAATACTCAGTCTCAACAATTACTGGCTCCGTGTTAAAGATTTTTAACCAAGCCCTCATAAACAACAATTAAGAATTTGATAATTTAGCAATTTAGGACTCACGGTCATGCTCGACACCAGTGTATAGATACTTGTCACCATGCCTATACACCATACTCGACAAATAGTAATTAACAAATAAGACTCTACTCCTATTCCCTCAAGCCAAAGTTAGACCAAACACTTACCTCAAATGCTCCAAAAATAAACTCAAGCCTCTAGTGTAGCTTTACCCTTCGAATTCACCACCAAACCGCTTGAATCTAGTGACAAATTACTTGAATTCATCAACAAATGCTAATTGAATCAATTGAATGCTTAAAAAATGAATTTCACAAAGTTTTACTCAAAAATTCCCAAAATGCCCCCAGGCCCACATGGTCAAAACCCGAGGATCGAACCAAAACCCGGTTACCCATTCCCCCACGAGTTCATATCTATGATTTATTTTGAAATCGGGCCTCAAATTAAGGTCCAACTCCCCAATTTAAAGAAAATCTAAGTTCTACCCAAAATCTCCATTTTCACCCTTCGAAATCCTTGATTTTAAGATGAAAACATGTTTAATGATGTTAAAGATTGAAGAAATTAAGTGAAAATTAACTTACAATTGAATTGGAGAAGGAAGAGTTGTTGAAAAATCGCCAATGGATGTTTGGGTTTGAGAAATATGAAAAGTAAGGTCTAAAATTGTCTAAGTATGAAAAATGCAGATTGCAGATGTGGGAAATGCGAACTGTTGCGAACCCCAACCAAATATGGGAATTGCGAACACAACTTCGCATTTGCGAAGCCAGGACAACACTGGGATTTTCGCATTTGCGAAAGGGGCCTCGCAGTTGCAATCGATGGCCCTTCGCATTTGCGATGATCTCATTCGCATTTGCGAAACCTGTCAGGCCTCCATTTTCTCGCATTTGCGATATGGTAGTCGCATTTTCGAACTCGCATTTGCGAGTAATTCTTCGCAAATGCGAAGACACCAAAACTGAGAAATACCAGATTTCAAAAATGAGAAATGCAATCTGATGCCTATCCAAAACTCACCCGAGCCCTCGGGGCTCCAAACCAAATATGCACACAACCTCAAAAACATCCTACGGAGTTACTCGTGCGATTAAATCGCCAAAATAACGTCATATACGTGGAATCAAGCCTCAAAACACATGATTTTCCTTCAAGCTTCACAAACTTTCAAATTTGGAACTTATAGTCCGAAACACGTCAAACGACGGCCATTTTAAACCAAACTTTACAGATGGCACTTAAATCATATATAAGACTTGTACCGGGCGTCGGAACCAAAATATGAGCCCGATACCATAGTCTTTTAACCAATTTTCATTTCCAATTTCCTTAACAATTTCAGAAAAATAATTTCACAGAAAAATTCTTTTCTCGGGCTCTAGACCTCGAAATTTGACTCCGGGACCGTCAAATCACGAGTCATTTGAAGTCAACTTTAATCATTTTAAAGCCACATTTTGAAATTTTTCACGAAATTTAACATATAACCTTTTCGGCTATGCGCACGGACTGTGCACGCAAATCGAGGCAAGTAAAAATAAGGTTTTCAAGGCCTCGGAAGTGCGAAAATGAAAGAGAAAACAGGTGATGACCCTTTGGGTCGTCACAACCACATAAGACATACATATTGACATATAGATATAGAGATGTCATATTCCTCGTATCATTCAGACTTGACATATTTTATTTGTTCTGAGTTTAATTGTTAAACTTGGAAGCATGCCTAAATTCGTGTACCTGTATTGTTAATTAGGTATGTGGGTCGTAATGTTCGATCCTGCCACTACTTTCAATCCAAATGTTAGATTTGTTACTTATTGAGTCGGTTGTACTCACGCTACACCCTGCACTTTGTGTGCAGATCCATGTGTTTCCGGTCACGGTAGTTGCTGATTCATAGAGTTCAATCATTCAGAGATTATCGAGGTAGCTATCCTGGCGTCCGCAGACCTTGACTCACCTTCCCCCCATACCTCAGTTTGTTATTTTGTTTCTATTTTCTTAGACAGTGTATCAGACTTAGTATTCTCATGTACTCAATGACACGCTGGCTTTGGAATAAACTTTTCTATTGAGTTGTGACATTCTATCCCGCTTTATGATATTTTCACTTATTCAAACTTGTTCTAGTATACTTTAAATTTGAAAGTGTTGATAATGTCTGAGCGGTCGGCTTGCCTAGTATCATGATAGGCGCCATCACGACAGGTTGAGTTTTGGGTCGTGACAAATCCTAAAGACAAAGTATAATTTTCTGGTAAAGGGTGTCCAACTGACCACCGCTTGCCAGCCGTAACTTTATCATCCATCTCTTGTGCTAAAATAGTATAGAACAGTTTGTAGGAGTAGCAATCTTGATGAAACGGTATCATCAAACTCTTGAGCTAAGATAACTCCATCCTGTAACATCAATTCTTATACGTTAGTTGTGCAATGCATGTAGGTGTTTTAATTTGTATTAAAACACTTTATTAGAAAACAACCAGCAGAAAGTACAAAATTGATGATCAACTGCAGATTCTAAATTCCCTAATCAAGAAATTGGGAAACTAATAATACTGATTTCACTTTCATTACAAATTTCCAACTTTGCCAATCCTCAAGTAAATTGGGAAAGACACAGTTTTCTGACTCTCTCCATCTTCATTCCAAACACTTGTGAATTTTTCAACAACATCATCAGTCAAGAGGTCAACACCCTTTTCTTTTGCAGTTTGATAAGCTGACCATGACTTCAAGTATGTGAAATAAGAATTCAAGTCCATCACTTTCTCAATCTTGAACTCGAATGGTCCATTGTGATCACAACCACTTACAGGCTCAAATGGGAAGTCAATAGTTTTATACTTTTCATCCACTAATTTTCTCGGAGACTCCCAATATGGTCCAGCATCAACTGTGTAAAATTTCTCAAAAATTGGATCCACGGAATTGTTTATTTCTGGCACAGTGTAACACCAGGCTGCTATTACTCCATTTGGTTTCTTGAGTAACCATTTTACTTGTTGATAAAAAGTTGGAAGATCAAACCAATGCATTGCTTGAGCTACAGTGACCAAATCTAAACTTGACTCTGCTCCTATTTTGGTTTCGATTTCAGCCATTGACATCTTGGGAGAGGTACATACATATTGAACATTCGGAACCTTTACTGCAAATTCAAGCTGCTTTGGACTTGTGTCTGTGGCTATTACATTCTTGTAGAGCTTAGCTAACTGAAAAAAACAATATTTTAGAGCATTTAGGACAACAAGTAGTTATGCTGGAACACTAAAGGATGCTTGTTTTTGAACTCTTTCTTTAGGATATCAAAATTTAATAGAGGAAAATATATGCTTCTTATTGTAGTATTATGTGCCTTTAACTGTCTAGATATGTAAAATGGCTGCTAAAGATTAGGTACTATTATATCATAATAAAGAACTCTAACAATCTTATTTCAGTGAAAAGTTAAAAATGCTAGATTTCTTGTTTTCCCATATGGCCTGTTTGGAAAAAGATAAACAAAGCCATTGTGCCCTACTCTAAGAAACAGAGCTCTCTACTCTTTGTTATGCAACTAATTATCAGTTCAGTCAATTCTCTACATAGACAGGAGCGGAGCTACAACCATTGAAGGGTGGCCAGTTGTACACCCTTACCTATTTGGGAAAAAGAGAAAAACCATTGTAGGTCTCTACTTTTTTCTATGCGACTATGAATTACAGCGGCAGAGCTACATGGCTACAACCATGGAAGGGTGGCTAGTTGAACAACCTTCGCCCAAAAAGAATATTCTGATTATACTATTATATAGGCTACTCGTGCCCATGGTCAATTTGAAACAATTCTAAATTCACCGTAGAATAAAGTGTGGATATTATCTATCCTCCTCACATCTCAGTTGTGGTACTATCCTGGGTTTATTGTTGTTATTATATTATAGTATTATATAGGTCATATGGTATTTCTTCCGTTCCAGTTTATATGAACCTACTTCTTTTTTAGTTTGTTCCAAAAAGGATGAACCCTTTCTAAATTTGGTAACAAATTAACTTAAAATTACATTTGTACCCTTAATAAGAAGTTTTATAACCACACAAATACTCTGAGGCCCTTTTTATTTTGTTTAGAGCCACAAATTCCAAAAGTCTTATTTTTTATTAAACTTAGTGGCCGTCAAACAGGTTCACGTAAATCGGAACAGAGCGAGTATTACTTTCTATATACATATATGTTAAATCCCAAATACCCTTAACGAAATTCCGACTGCGAGGAATTTTAGCAGATTTACAGGAGGGTGGGTGTGGGGATGAAGACATGAAAGGAATTAGAGAGACTTACAGATTGAGCAGCCTGGCCACTGCCAGTGCCAACATCCCAAACAAGGTCATGACAAGGGGTTTTTGAAGCTATGAAATTGAACAATTCATCAGGATAACTTGGCCTGCCCTTTGAGTACTGTTGTGCCTGCTTAATAAACAACTCTGCCATTCTTTTTTTAGTCTCCTCTTTTTTCTCTATCTGATATAATGAATATCTCGAAACCGTTGCTCCCTTTATAGATATAAAGCACTTGTAGGGAAAAAAAAAAATACATGGTGTTCCGTGTTACTTTTTGCATTTGATTGGTGAAGTACTATAGGTTTGACCTGAACATGTGGAGATTAATGGATAATTTGGCCGAACCGTAAAAATCAGCTTATTTTGATAAATATTTTTATTTCAAAATTACTTTTGACGAGAAGTAGTTTGTGTTTGGCTAATTAGTTTGAAAATCACTTCTGGACAACAATTAGTGTTTGGCCAAACTTTAAAAAATTATTTCTAAGTGTATTTTTCTCAAAAGTGCTTCTCAAAAAAGTGCTTTTGGAGATAAGCTATTTTTTTCTGCTTCTCCGAAACTGCTTCTGCTTCTCCTCCAAATCACTTCTTTTCCTTCCAAAAACTTGGTCAAACACCTCAATATTTAGCCAAAAGTACTTTTGACAAAAAAAATAGTTCTGGCAAAAAAGAAACTTGGCCAAAAAGAAACTTGACCAAACATGCTATAAGCTTAGTTGGATGGAACTTTCCCATATTCAATGTATCCTTTAGAGGATTAGGAAAAGGCATAAATTACCCATATTCAATGTATCCTTAACGGGATTAAGTTAGTTGCAACAGCACACATTTTTTTTACGGGGATCCTATTATTTTCCTAAAATATTCTAAAGTGAAATAAATATTTACTTAAAATATTATAATCACATTTTTCTTGGGAGATGAAACACACTCGCTTGTCATGTGTATAATTTGTTACTCCTTTTTTTCCACATTATGAAGACCAAAATTTTTAGTTCTCCTATTTTGATTTCGGTTCAAAAGATGGAATTTTTAAGAAAAAAAGAAAAAAAGGAAAAAATATTAGTTTAAGCTTATATCATGATTAATTAAGTGTAATATCCAATAAAAAGATGACACTAGCACATATAATCAGATTTAAATTTATTTTTTGGCTAATCATACTATATTATACGTATGAAGTTTAAAGTATAAAGTTAAATTATTAAAGTATTCATCAGAAGCCGAAAGACCATTTTACCCTTCACTTTACTATAAATCTATAAAACTTACATTTCAACTATAAATCTATAAATTACAATATATAGGGTGAATGAGTCTAATTACTGCTTGGACTACCCAAAAAAACTAAATTTGCTTTCCAATTATAATGAAAAAGGTAAATGAAAAGATAATTGCTGCTTGGACTTTCGAGCATTACTGCAGGCACTTAAATTATTTTCATTTGCCGTGTTTATTAAAAATGTATAGAGGTACATTGTATCTAAACCTTTGAAATATCTTTTTTTTTTTTTTCGGTTTTCAACAGTTATGCACATTAATGTAATTAAGAATCCTCTCATCTTTATTTTTATAAAAGCTTGAGCTGAACTAGATTCAACAAGTCATCTGATTCTATGTCCGACATACGACACTTATCTAAACCTATCAAATTAAGGTAAACTTTCCTCTTTACAAGCTATTTTTCATTTGTATTTTATTTATTTCTATAACTCTTTCTTTGGCTCTTCTTAATCAATTCTTTAAACACCATAGTAATTGGATAGTAAGTTTTTATACTTTAATGAATTGATTGTCAAATGTGGATAATATCTTGGTATATCAAAGAAATAAAAGGTGGACTAAAATTTGGGATATGCAGTAGATAATTTTACTATTTCTTGATTTGTTATTGTACAAACAGATAGAATTTCTTTGTATATGAAATTTTTTCTTATGATACGGTCCTTTATTTAATTATATAAGTTATAATTTTAATTTCTTGCTGAATATTGATCGATTTGTGTCATTTTCTTTATGGTAAGTTCTGCTAGAAACTTTATTTGCCGTTAAGTTTCAGTGCGTTTATTAATTAACTAGTATAACAAACCGCGCGATGCGTAGAAATTTGACAGAATATTAATATAATAAAATTATGATCTAATATATAATATTAATTTAATAAATATAAGTTATATTTTATTATTTAATATAGTGTGCAGAAATATAATACAATCAATAAAAAAGTAAAAGATACAAATTATATAGTAATC
>MU749156.1:5728-35774 GCA_026770625.1 Nicotiana glauca | reverse complement strand
TTTCTTAAGGGAATTAGTCTATGTGATCAACTTTGTGAACTTGAGGCTCGCTCTGTGACTCTATGGCGACCTAGAGTTATACGGGTGTCTATGATGAAAGCCTTGAGTTGCCAAGTGTTGACTCGGAAGCGTCAAATTATGTGAATGAAGCAGTTCATGTGCCATGTGTGTTAGTGTTTGTTCAAATAAATCTTGTGTTTACTTCTATCATCTAGAACTTTCCCGGTTGGTTTTTCAATGCTAATGATAATATGTTTGGTTGGAGGAATTACCTTAGGCATTCTTTGTTTTTATTTGCAAAACCTCTTTAGCCTTTCAAGCCTACCCTTGCATAAATAATATCACTAGTACCCAATTTGAGCCTTTAAACCTTTTCTAAACCTTTTCTTTGGCCAACTCATTACAAACCTTTCCCCTTTTTAAAAAATAATTCCCTCTCTTGAACCCGTCCCTCTTTGAACATTGAGAATGAGGCTAAAAGCCTAAGTTGAGGGTTGTGTCGAAGTGGAGATTGATAAGGTTGTACATTCAGTTTAGGACCGCATGCCTCAAAAGTGTTTGTTTAAGTTATTCAAGCTCCAAAAGAAAAGAAAAAAGAAGAGAAAATATGTGTATGTATATAAAGTATGGAGTCTTGAATAAAAATTAGAAGAGGTATGTAAGGTGGTTCTATATTGGAAACTAGATGAAAATAAGGCTATGGGGGTTTGAAAAGAAGCAAAGTGCAAAAGAATGGAAAAGTATGAGTAATGTTCAAGGAGGGTGAAGTCACTTGTACCCAAATGTTTATCCAACCCTTCCCTAAACCTACATTACAAGCTAAAAAAAAGTCCTTATGAGACCTCCAACCGAGCATACTTGAATAAGCGGTGAATTAAAATAAGGGCAAGCTATGGTATGAAACGTTGTAACACTTGAAGTTCTTTCTGAGAGTGAGTGTGTTTGTAAATGGTCCCTTTTTGTGTCATTGTAGATATTGTGATTTTGGGACCTTCTTTCTAGTGAGGGTACATGAACTGTGGAGTTAAACGGAAGTTGAGCTTTTTGAGTCAAATGCAATTGCACTCAGCTGAGGGTAACATTTTGTCACAAAGTCTGAGGCTCAAAGTTCACAAGTTGATTAGTTTTCCTTGTAAATACTATCAGTTTAGGAAGGGTAAAACAATTGTAGATGCATGTTTGAAATACTAGCAATGAACACCATCCTTAGTCATTATTGTTTTGTGTTTTGTAAATAGAGTCTAGAATAGGCTAAGTATGTTTTAGTTGCCTGAGGACAAGCAAGAGTCTAAGTTGGGAGTGTTGATGTGCCGGAGAATTTCGGCACATTTCAATACTAATTGCTTAGATTTTAGCTTGTTTTAATGCAATTATAACCGATACTTATGTAGTTTTGTTACTTCTACAGTACATAAGGAAGGGGAACTCAAGAACATGGAAATGGAAGCAAAAAGACAAGAAAAGAGCAAAATGTTGCACAAATGCTGATCTGCGGTTCACTATGCGATCGCAGATCAGACATGCGAGTCGCATAATGGACAAAAGAATCACAGACTGAAGCAGAGACCTGAGCCTAATTTCAAGTGAAGAATGTGGTTCAAAATGCGACCGCATAATCAAAATGCGGTCCGCATAGTGATCGCATAACCAACCATGAAGACTACTGAAGGTCAAAGATGCGAGACAAAATGTGGCCGCATAACTCAAATGCGGAATGCATAATGGTAATGCGATGAAGACCTGTAGACTAGGGTTTTAATCTGCGGTTTGGGTGTTCAAAATGCGGACCGCATACTTGTTCTGCGACAAGAATGCGGTCGCATATCGGACCTGAAAGGGCAATTTTGTCCATTTTCTTTCTCGATTTTTCCCCCACTATAAATAGTTTTATGAAGCCTTTGTGGGCTCATCTTGTCTATTCTTTACACTACATTCCAAGACATAAATATTCTCTCTTTTTGGAAGCTTTTGGTTGAAGATTCCCTACTTTGTAAGCATTCATGGCATTAAATATTAGTTGGTCCTTGTATTTTAGCATGTGTAGCTAACTTTAAATACTAAGGTTGTGGACCCTAAATGGGTGTTATGTTAACGGGTGTTTAACATTGAATATATATATAATGGTTGGTTGATATTTATTTACTTCTCGTTCTTCATTTATTGTTGGTGGTTGCAAACATTAACAAAAGCCATTAAATTCTTGCTCTGCTTGGGAAAGTAGGTTAGAATATGGTAGAAGTAGATATCAATGACTCAAGGCTTTAAACCTTGTTTAATAAAATCGCTTAAGAATAAGTGGGTTTTAGTTGTCATACATTGATGATTCTTTCATTGCAACTCTTTTATATTTGGAAAAATTATAAAGAGGAAATACTACTCAACTGTTGGGAAATATTGAGTAGTATATTAGGCATCATTTGCATATCAAAAGAATTTTCCATTAGAAATATATCATATTAACACCTGTAAACATTACACTTCATTAAAAGGGACACAACCTTGGTTGCTTAATCAAATTGATCGCTTGTTAAACATTTCAATTAGTGGGTACTTCAAATCAAACTCCTTACATACTCTTGTTACTACAAACCACTATCTTGTTACTACTAACCGAATAGAGATAAGACTTTAGTTGAGCAACACACTGAATAAGTAACCTTTTCACACCTATTCCCTGTGGGATTCGACCCCAGCCTTGTTGGGTTATTATATTTGACACCGACCGCCTTACACTCTTAATTAAAGTGTAATTTGAGTGTATCAATACCTTATATTTCATTTAATCTCAGTAGGGCCCTGACCTTCCTCGTCACTACCTGACCGAGGTTAGGCTTAGCACTTACTGAGTACAGGTGTGGTGTACTCATGCCCTTTCTGCGCATGTTTTTCATGTGGAGATCCAGGTACCTCTACTCAGACTTATCACACGTGAGACTAGGCAGTGTAGAGACTCCGAGGTATATCTGCCGCTTCCGCAGACCGAAGAGTCCCTTTCCATTCTCCCCTTAAGTATTAGCCCTTCTGTATTCTCTTTTTTTGTTAGGTATTCTAGAGTTAGATACTTGTAGACATTCAAAGGCTTGTATTCATAAGATTTCAGGTTTTGGGAAATGTTATTAGTTTCGAGAGTTGATATTGTGTATGCCGAGCGGCATTTTAAATACTATTTTATTTCATTATTTCGATTTTTAATTATTTCTTCCGCTATTTTGTTTATTTTCCGCATTGTTAGGCTTATCTAGTCGTAGAGACTAGGTGCCATCACGATGGTTTATGGAGGGCGAACCGAGGTCGTGACACTATAGCATATCGAAGATAAGTACGGACGTCTCTGCAAGACTCTATATTAGGCCCGTTCATGACTTGTGAGCCCTATTTGAACCTAGTACTCTGATACAAAGTTGTCACGACCCAATTCCCACTATAGACCATGATGGCGGCCAACGTCACTGTTAGGCAAGCCAATGGTGGACTATCCATTTAATTGTTCATTTTAATACTTTTAGAGTCATTGATTTTATTCAATAATGAAACAAATATGTCACGACCCCAACCACGGTCGTGATAGCGCCCAACACACTACTAGGCAAGCCTGACCAATTAACAACCTTAACCTATTTCCCATACAGTTCATTATTAACTAACACAGATAAATTACCAAGTCATAATACTAGAAGTCTGAAATAAGAGTTAAACATGCGAAATTTCAAATAATAATCCTACTACATAGCCCATATAGACCCAGTGTCACAAGTCTGAGCCTCTAATACAAGTTTAATAACCTATTAGATATTAAACTAGGGAATGCGGATAAAATAAGAGGATAGAAGGGAGAGATCAGGGCTGCGGATGCGATGTAGCTACCTCGATGCTCCCGGATATGCGCTGCACAATTGAAAATCCTCAACAGTCTCAGATGTACCTGGATCTGCACGCAAGGTGCAGGGAGTAATGTGAGTACTCAGACCCAGTGAATAATAAACATAAATAATGATTGAGAATAGGAAATCATGGAGAAACACAGAGTAATCTATAAAGTGGCAATTTAAAACAAGTAAATGAAAGCGATAAAAAATCATAATATGGAAATGCTACACAGATAAGCAGTTAAGTGACAAACATGTAAAGGAAATTGACACATAGAACGGTACCCTATAGTACCCGCTGTGGCGTGCAATCCGATCCAATTATTTATCGTCGACGGCGCTCACTGGGGGTATGCAGACTCCGGGAGGGGCCTCTTACGGCCCAAGAGCAATAACAAGCCATCTTGTGGCACCAATCTAGGCCCTCGGCCTCGTATCAATATCAGTATAATACTGCTGCGGCGCACAGCCCGATCCCATACTCAGTCCAGAAATCACATAAGCCCCTCGGGCAATAGTAAAATAGTAGTTCTCAGTCCAAAACATCATTTAATATATCTTTTAGTTTCAAAAACCGAGTAAAGATGCAGGAGTTGTAAAATGGTAGAAAACGGTACGACTAAGTACAAGTAGTAAATCCATGCAGTGAGGAAATAGTGATAAAACTCCCCGAAGGGTTCAAATAGTTAGCACGAGGCCCAAATATGGCAATCAATACAAATAATGATGATAACAATAAAGCTTCAATCAAATACGTGGTAAAAGCATCACTAGGGACGGACCAAGTCACAATCCTCAATAGTAAATGACCCCGCGCTCGTCATCAAGCACGTGTCTCACCTCAATATAGCACTACGATGTGCAAATCTGGAGTTTCGAACCCTCAGGACATCATTTACATTCATTACTCACCTCAAACCGGCCAAAGCTCTAGCTCGCTATGCCTTTGCCTCTCAAATCGGCCTCCTCGCGCTTCGAATCTGACCAAAACCAGAGTGAGTACGTTACAATAGGCTAAGGCAACAAAGCCCAAGCGAAAACAATCGAAAAACATCAAAAATTCTGAAATTGGCAAAACCCGAGCCTCGGTCCCACTTCTCGAAACTTAGAATTTTTTATACCAACGGGTTCCTTATCACTCCACGAGTCTATGCATCTAAACAACACCAAAATCGGAGTCCAAATGACCCCTCAAATCCCAATTTAAAATCTCAAAATTCCAAGCCCTAGTTCTTCCATTTTTGGCTAAATTTCCATGAATTTCTAGGTTAATTTCACAATAGAATCACGTTTTTGGTTCATAAAAATTACCTCCAATCAATTGCCCTTGAATCCCTCTTCAATTTCCCTTCAAAAAGCTCTCAAAAAGATCAACAATGGAGTAAATGAGCCTCAAAATCGCGGATGAAATGTTTTAAACATTCTGCCAAGGTCTGACCCTTTCTTCTTCGCGAACGCAGTCAACCCCTCGCGTTCGCGAAGCACAAAATTATGTTGACCATTTTTCCTTCTACGCGATCGCGAACGCGATGCTTCACCCAGGCGACCCTTCGCGAACGCGATCCCCCTTCGCGAACGCGAAGACAAAAATCACTCCTTCCTCCGGTTACTCTACGAACGCGAGAATTCCATTGTGTTCGCATAACACATAGGCCTTACCCTTCATGAATGCGGGACCCATATCGTGAACGTGAAGGCCAAATACCTAGCCACATCACTTATCCCTTCGCGAACGCGAAGGCCAAAAATGCCTGCAACTGCTGGAACCAAAATCTGCAACTTTCCAAAAAACAAAATGGTCTGATTGACCACCTGAAACTCACCCGAGGCCCCCGGGACCTCAACCAAAAGAACCAACACATCCTAAAATCTCATTCAAACTTGTTCCAATCATCAAAACACCTCAAACAACGCCAAAACCATTAATTCACATCGAATTAAAGCCTAATTTTCTAAAAACTTCCGAAACATGCTTTTGATCAAAAACCCAAGCAAACCACGTCCGAATGACCTGAAATTTTACACACACATCCCAAATCACAAAATGAAGCTATAGCAACTCTCGGAATTCCATTCCGACCCTCGGATCAAAATCTCACCTATCAACCGGAATTCGCCAAAACTCTAACTTCGCCAATTCAAGCCTAATTCTACACCGGACCTCCAAAACCACATCCGATCACACTCCTAAGTCACAAATCACCTCCCGAAGCTAAAAAAATCATCGGAACTCATATCCGAGCCCTCTAACACATAAGTCAATATCCGATTGACTTTTTCAACTTAAGCCTTCTTAAATGAGACTAAGTGTTTTATTTCTTACCAAATTCCACTCCAACGCAAACCAAATCAACTTGACCACATAAGACACGGATAACAAAGAATAAAGAAGCGAAATAGGGGAAAACGGAGCGGTAACTCATAAGACGACAGGTCGGATCGTCACAAAATAGTAGGTGACCGTAGTAATGTAAAGAATAAACTAAACATACGAGTAAAGTAGTGAATTTAATAATACAAGACTATGATATCTACTAGAAGTTTCCCAAACCCAATGTCACAAGTGTACGAGCATCTAGTAGAATATACAAAACTACATACAACTAATGTCTGAAACAGAATAGACAGAAATAATAAATACAACAAGAGGTGGCTCCGGGTGCTGCAGAATGGAGCATGGGAGCAGCTCACCACTAAGCCTCTGGGAAATGCGAATGCACACATGGACGAGCACCTGATATACCTGCCTCAGAAAAGTATAGCGTGAGTATATAACCAGCATGTACCTAGTAAATATCTATAATCTCGAAGAAGTAGTAACGAGGGATTGACATCGACAGTTACTACTGGTCAATATACATAAAGTGCAATAATTATAAATAGGCATGAAATATAACGACAATAATGGAATAAGAGGCAATAATTAAGTGATTCTTTAACAAGATAACAATTAAAGTCCCCAAACATAACATACCAATCTCAACAAGTAATTACAATTTCTCAAGTCATGAAGGATATATCGAGTATAATCGGACTCCTAGCAACAACATGCACGAGTTATGCCGAGGTCGTATGGTCCGATCCATAACAATCGTGTACATACACTATGGAGGTTGTACGACCTGATCCACAGATGCATCACATTATATATAAATATTACTGAGGCGTTCAGCCCGATCCACAAGAAAAGGGAAACTCTTCGGACTATGAATTATGTGTTTACAACACAAAGGTAAGCCCATAAAGGGATACAATTTTCTATCAATAATTATCCCGCTAAATATCTAAGTGATGAAGCTCGGTCTAACATATCTTTAATTAAATTTTACTTATTAATACAAGCAATTAAACTAACAAGTTGAGTTCAACTAGTGCAAGTATTGCATAGTATAATCCTATGTCTACCCGGACATAACATGATTTTTAGCAACGTACGGACTCTCGCCACCTAATGCATGCGTAGCACCCACAATTAGTAGCAAATAACACTTTAAACACCTATGGGATTAACTCCCTCTTACAAGGTTAGGCAAGAGACTTACCTCGTCTCCAATCCACTTTCCGATCCACAAATCACGCTAAAAGCCTCAAGTCGGTGCCGAGCAATCCGAAACTAGCGAAAGGTTCTTCAAACTAATCAATATTTGCTGAAAAATTCATAATTTATCTATTAGAGTAATCACCAAGCCAATTTGGAAGATTCCTAAAAGTCACCCCGGGGTTCACGTTTCTGAATTTAGAAATTTTTTATAAATAAATATTGCCCATAACCTTACGAATATAAATATATAATTTCTACTCAATTCCATAATCATTTTCGTGGTCTAATCTCATTTTTATTAAAACCTAAATTTTTCAACAAACTCCTAAAATTTCCATAATTTACATGTTAAAATCTACTCATAATCTATGTATTAAACCCACATTGGATAGGAATTATTTGCCTTATGATGTCAGACGAACCCCCTCCCCCCTCCAAGAGCTCTAAAATCGTCCAAGGGAAATAAAATAAGAGAAAATGGCCTAAGTCCCATTTTTAATTAAGACATTGCCTAGTGAATCCTTCTTCGCGATCACGACACTAGCCTCGCGATCGCGAAGGCAAAACGGCCAAGGCGCTGAAAAATTGAACATCTCGAATGCGATGAATGCCTCGCGAATGCGAAGGCTTGCCTGGCCTACCCTACTCGAACGCGAAGACCAACAGTCACCTCCTCCCCCAACTTGCCTTACCCTATGTGAACGCGGATCATCTCACGTGAACGAGAAGACCAGTGGCCCAGAGCTTAGCGATTGCAAGCTCCTTTATGCAACCGCGAAGAACAAATTTTCCTAGCCCAATTTCCTTCATCGCGAGCGTGAGTCCTTCTCCGAGTTCGCGAAGAAGGAAACCAGAACAACAGATAGCAGGAACACTCATTCACATTGGTCCATCCTGCTATGCCCTGGGCCTTTTGCTCTTCTAACGTAGATAGCAGAACAACAGATGCAGGAATTTTGAACTCAACTCGGGGTGGTCCGAAACTCACCCGAGCCACTCGGGACCCCGTCCAACTGCACCAACAAGTCCATAAATATAATACGAACATGCTCGAACCTTCGAAATACGTAAAATAACATCGAAACTAAGAATCGCACCCTAAAACCAAATTCATCAACTTATGAACTTCAAACTTCTTCAACTAGCTCCGACGTGTCGAATCATACTTAGACAATTTGAAATGATGCAAAGTTTTGCACCAAGTCATAAATTATAGTGCGGACGTATTCCTTGGCTCGAAATTCCAAACGGACCTTTATGACACCAAAGTCCACTTCAAACTAAAATTAAAGAACTAGAAAAAATCTTTAATGTGTAAACTTTCAACACTAAGCGCTGAAACACTCCTGGATCACCGAAAACCTGATCCGTACATACGCCCAAATTAAAAATCATCATAAAAACTTATTGTAACCATGAAATTTCAGTTTTAAGGTCGTTTACTCAAAATGTTGACTTAAGTCAAGCTTGGCCATCTTAGGCCACTATTAAGGAACTAAGTGTTCCGATTTCAATCTGAATCCTTCCAAACCTAAACCAACCATCCCCGTAAGTTATAAAATAGTAAAATCACATACGTGGAGTCTTAATTAGGGGAACGAGGATCTAGAAAGCAAAACGACCGGCCGAGTCATTACATGATATGTCATTGAACTTGCACTCCATGTATTCTATTTTAGTTCTACTCAACTTGAATTTTTTTGACTTTAAGGTCTGTCGCCAAACGTCTAGTCTATTAACTCCGTCATGTGTCTCACAATCAATACTATATCATTTGCAAATAACATATATTAAGGTACTTTTCCTTGAATATGTCGTGTCAACTCATCCATCACTATGACAAATAAAAACAAGCGACGATGACTTTAGAAAGAAAATGACGAAGATGAATTTAGAAAATAAGTAAAAATTGAGTGATTTTGTAATTAGAAAAGTTAATTTGATTACTTTTGTGGGATAATAATACAAGTTAGTTATAAGAAGCTTTATAACTAAAACTTGTGCAGACACATAAATACTGCTACCTCCGTTTTAATCTCTGCGAACATATTTCCTTTTTGGTCTGTGTAAAAAAGAATGACATTTTTCCTTATTTGTAAATAATTTATCTTTATGCAATGATTTATAGCCACACAAAATATATGTGCCTCATTTTATATCACAAGTTCAAAAGTCTTCTCTCTTTTATTTCGTGCCCAGTCAAATTGAAACGAAGGGAGTATGTATATTTAAAATCACAAATTTTAAAATTTTCTAAGTCAAATTAGTTACTTAAATGGAAACGAAAAAATAATACTTAATGATCAAAAAATTAAGAAAAGAAGACAACAGACGTGTAATGATCAAAAAATTAAGAAAAGAAGACAACCGACGTGTTAATCTTGTCTTGCATAGATTGGAAAATATGTCTCCTATTTAGTCCACTTATCCTCAGCGAGAGAAAGACAAAGAGAGGAAATAAAAAAACCATTTATCCAAATTGAAGCCCACCACGTAAATTCCGACCTACCCTCAAATTCGATGCACGACAACGACAAGCACCCCCAATATTCGTAATTTAATCCCGAACGCAGATACTGGATAAACATAAACTATCCCACTTGTGTGTCAATAGATTCTCCTTCAAAAACTTTGTTGGATATTTTTCTCCGAGCAAAAAGATCTGAAACAGTTTAATTTTCATCGCCAAATGCAATCACTTAGTTTTAATCTTAATGCCGGGACGAAAGTGTCATGGCCTGTTCGATTTAACCAGGGAGATGGAAACAAGCAACAAATTCACATCAGGGGAAATGTGAAGATGTTTAGAATTATGGCGTGTGCGCCTGAGATGAATAGTGGTGCAGAGAGCCAGAGTTCTAGTCCCAGTCGAAGTGAGAGTTCCTTCCTTTCCCGTAGCCAGACCTATGCACTTCTGAAACAGCAAATGGAAGTCGCCACCAAATCTGAGGTCAGCACCTTTTTTTAAATTTAGTTTTGTGAATGGAAAATATGTGTGGATTTACCTTTCTGTCAGTTCACAAGGCACCCAGTGTTTGCACGAAATAAGTAATTACCTTTCTGTCAGTTCACATGCGTATTTTACATGAGCTTACATCTAATTAATACTCCATTTGTTGTAGAAATAATGAAGGGTTCGAAGTACGAGGGTCAAATTTTGTAATTTAGGTCTCAATTAGGTTTTAGGATATCAATTTCTTAATCTTTTTGAAACAAAATTTACTTGATTAGAGTCTAGATAAAAAAAGTACCATAAAGGGCAACTTTTTATTTAATTAGAGATATTTAACATATTAGAAAAATGCGATTTAAAAAAAATATCAGTTTTGATTGCCCAAATAGTTATATGCCATTTAAAAAAAAGTTTTGATTGCCCAAATAGTTATAGTTACACTTTATGGCTTAATCATGATTAATTAATTTGATTTGGTTCAAATATCATGTGTGAGTAAGTCTTTTGACTTTGTAGAATTAGTCCCATGCAATGCATTATTACTAAATGCCTCCATGTCACAATCCGGCATGCCCCATGCTCGTTCGATGTCTAAGTTGAAATTTTTATTAAAATATTGATTAATGCAAGTTCACGCCAATTATGATAGACATTTTTTAGGTCCATAGGTACTCCTCATCCTTGGCCTTAAATGCTAGAATTCTTTGTTTGCACTGTTTTTGTGGATTCGGAATTCCACTCAAATGCGTTAATTTTGTAATTGCCAGCTTAAACATGATTACATTGCTATAGGTTACTGGTATCTTGGTGAAAGATTTAGAACTTCAAGAAGAATAGAGGAGAAATTTAAAGCTTTTATTCGCTATGTTGGTAGATGCAAATGAGTGCTGTCTTGTTCACATGCTGAGTTGGATTATATATATGTAGGACTACAAGCAGGCGGCGAGACTTCGTGATTCATTGAAAATATTTGAGGATGAAGAGCCTGTTTTGCGGCTTAGGAGATTGTTGAAAGAAGCTATTGCAGAAGAGAGGTTTGAGGTACATGTTCCTTTCTCCCAAACAAGTGTTATCAACTGGAGGACCGAAAAATGTTTGGTTTCATTCATATGCTTAGACGAAATCATTAACAAACAAATTGAGAGTTAAGGAATATGAAGCTAAATTATCTAACTCTACCTTGTGAAAGCCACAAAATCTGACCTGCTTTTGGATTTATATCTGAAAATTGCAATTCTGAACATTCTCACCACGTGAATTTGCTTATCTATCTTGGATTTAGTAATAGTGTGATTACATTTTTGATACATAATTTATAGAAGTCCTGGCCGAGTGTCTATCGGAAACAGTCCCTCTACAGCTCTAACCCATTGGGGTAGGGATAAGGTCTGCGTACACTCTATCCTCCCCAGACCCCACTCCTCCCCAGACCCCACTGGTGGGATTGGGGTCTTACTGGGTTGTTGTTGTTGTAATTTATAGAAGTCCTGCTATTTTTGTTTTGAATGGCACGCATAATACCCTAATTTTGAAGTAATGTGCAGAAATGGGATTGTTAAAACAAAAGACAATTTTCAAGTATTGTCTTAAATTTGTATGCATACTGAAGGTAAGGGGTAAAATTTGAAGCCAATGGATGGCTTGTACTCCTTCCAAATTGAATTATAAATAAAAGCGTGTTTTGAGCGCTAAAAAGGTCGTAAGGAAATAAAACCAGTAACATGAGGTCCCCTTTTACGTGTTTTTCAAAGTCAGAGATTTGTACAAGTTCAGAATGGATGACAAGAAACACACGATTTATAAGTTATTAAAAGGCGCAATTTATTTTTATAGTACAGCAGTGTGCTATATTATTGTCAATATTATTGCACAAATTTGACTCTACATGTCAACTCCAATTTTATTTTCTGCATTTATTTAAGTACATGCCATTATTGGAGATGCATAACAATGCATGATAGCATCCTGAAACCTAGAAATTGTTGCTTTTGAAAACTCCAAGAAATAGATGTGCTGATTTAGAATTGTATAAACTTCCTCATCTCTCTGATAGTACTATATCAGCTATCCATCGATTATTTAAAGTCACTCTTCATCTAAGTTTAACCTTTCTCGCCCTCTTTCTCTGTCTTCCCAGGATGCAGCGAGGTACCGTGATGAGTTAAAGGATATCGCTCCGCATTCTCTCTTGAAATGTTCTAGTGACGCAACAACACTGGTATGAAATATCCAAATTTTATTCAGGAATTGTTTGACTTTCTTTTACGAGCTGGATTGCCAGATTGAGTTGTTGCTCATGAAGCTTTCTGAATAATGAATTTTGACATAACTGGCTTTATATACAGTATACTTTAAGGACAAATATGTGGGAAAGAAGTAATGAAATTTTTTGGACTTTCATGCATGCCTTTGTTATGTTCCACATCTTTTTATTCATGCACATGGGCTGTCTTTTTACTCCTCTAACAGTTTCTGGGCCCCTTTTCCTCTAAAAGACAAAAGAAAGATATGCCATTGTATAATTCAGATGTCAGTTATGACTCTTCCTATTATTATGGGGTCTTAACTAGGAATTAAGTTTTTTCCACATTAAATATATCTGCATAAACACCATAATAGAAGCATGTCAGGATCCAAATAAGGGTTCCTTTTATGTGCTGTCAGTTTTTGCATATGACTGATTGATGGTTAGATTTTTTTTATCAGCTCATAATCGCCCATTCACGATAAGTCTATTGAAGCCCGAACATCTCATAATCAGATTTTGCATAAGTTTATTGAAGCTGAGCAGTTATGTAATCTCTGAAATATCTACACAACATCGCTTTGTGTAGGGCATCAGGGTTCAAGTTAGAAGCGTGTATATAGAAGGTAGAAGTCATCCTTCAAAAGGTCTTTATTTTTTTGCTTATAGAATAAGAATTACCAACAACTCAGATCGTCCTGTTCAACTTCTGAGAAGGCATTGGATCATCACTGATGCTAATGGAAAAGCAGAAAATGTCTGGTGAGTGTTAATTTTGCTGTTTGGCACAGTTGTGGGAAATAATACTGTTAATGTTTTAACTTGTGCATGTCCTTTCTTTTGTAACTTTATGTTGTCATCGTTCTGTATAGCGGTCATTTGATTTTGCTTATTTTTTTATTAATTTGGACTAAATAATGTCATTTCATTCCTTCTGATAGGGGAATTGGTGTCATTGGTGAACAACCGGTAATACTTCCCAACACTGGTTTTGAATACTCATCTGCATGCCCATTAGGAACTCCAAGTGGAAGAATGGTAAGAAACTAATGTGTTTCCCTTTCCTTTCCTACATGAAATGCAACCTTCTACTCTCATTTTCACCTTTGCTGTGGCAATTTTATATTGAGGTCAATATAATTGCACCCCAAAGATCATTGTGCTGCAACTGTATATGACTCTGGGCTCCAATTTTCTCAAGAGCGCATTTGGCCCCCTAATATTCTTTATCAAGAAGTAATGAAGGGTAGTAGTTTTCAGAGGTTTAGATTATGCCCTCAAGTTAGCTGTATGCATGTTTGAGACTTGCTGTCTATAATAATAAATGTATAATAGAGTTTTGTCTGAGATAGTATAAATGGAACAAATTGCAACAATTTCAGATGAGCTCACTTATGCATGCTTTTATCTATACACATCTTATAAAAAAGAATCTATACACACTCAACTCACTCTGGGGGCCACTCATTAATAGTAATACTGTAATAGAACGCTAATGCAAAGTCTTCCCCCCTTTATGAGTTAGTACCCCTTGATCACTTACACTGCCTCAAACATCTGAATGTACTTTCCTGCTGAAATGTAATTTTACCATTGAAATTGCATCGTACATCCAGAATAATGAAGACATGACCAAGGCTGATGCTTGACATCCCTTGATCACTTACACTGCCTCAAACATATGAATGTACTTTCCTGCTGAAATGTAATTTTACCATTGAAATTGCATCGTACATCCAGAATAATGAAGACATGACCAAGGCTGATGCTTGACATACACCCTCTCTTTTAGGTCCATCACTAGGAAAATGAAAATTGCGATTTGCTTTATCCTACATACAGACACATGCAAACTCATTCTTCTGCTCCTTTTCAATCAATTTTAGAGGATGAAGTTAGCAGTGAGAAAACAGGAAGAATACGGAATTTAGAACATTCTCAAGTACTTCTCGTATAAACCTTTAATACGTTCTGTAAAATATTTGCTAACTGCTGCATGCTTAAAATTGGTTACTTCAGTAATTTCTGATTGTCATCTTAGCTTAAAATAGCTTAGCTTTGCTAGTTTTCATATTTCTGTGTATTCCTTTTTCTGGATTAAGATGAATTGATACACTTGTTTTAATTGAATAACAATGTTTGGAACTGGGATGGAAAGATTTCAGTTTTCTGGTTATCAGGATTCAATTTGGAACAGCAGATGTTAAAGAGAACTGATTTTTCTGAGGTGCCAAGTAGTTAAAAACTAGGATCTATTCAATTTTGTCTTTTGGTGGCACCATGTTTTAATAGAGCGATACTCCTAATATTTTGGAGACCTACTATTAGATCCTTCTGAGTTTCTGATAAATAAAAATTGTAACCAGAGATGGGCTTTGATGGCTACTAAACTTGCAAGAAGTCTCTCTGTCTTATTCTTGATCTGGATTTGCATTCAATAGGCATCAATCGTTCTGGTTTTGAAATTGCCTACCTTCTGGGGTTCCTTCCCTTTATCTCTATTCCTGCAATTTCTGACATGCATTGCGTCTCTGATGGTTATTACTACACAGGAGGGTGACTTCGAGATGAAGCATATTGATAAGGTAGGCTCACGGACATTCAATGTTGCCATTGCTCCTTTCTCTCTATCCAAAGTTGGAGATGGCAGTGATACCTTTTCAGATGGGAGCTGAGAATGTTGTGAAGAAAGTAAGAGGGAGGTTTAGTACCTCATTTGTACAATTTATATGTATAGTTTTAGGCGAAGTCTGTGTTGTAATTGCTTGATGGACAATAAACTCATGATATCTAATTCGATGGGTGTAGATCAAATGTTGCCCATAGATGTAACATATTCCTTCGGGTAGCCAATGTGGAACTTAGGGATCTCTTGTATTGATGTGGATGTCACCGATTCACATCTTGCAAGCTTGAAAGATCATCTGTAATTTGCAAATGTATATAGGATGTAATTGAACTGTTTGTGTTTTCTTCGGCTTTTGGGCAGCCAAATTATGATATCTGCTGAGGTATATATGTTAGTTTTGAACTTTTTGGGATGAAAAAATTGATATTGTCTCTTTCTTTTTGTGTGTGTAGTTAGATGTTTTATCTAATCGTCTTGTCTATAATAATTTTTGCACATTATTTCCAAAGGATAAATGATTTAGGTGCTCTACCTGTTCATTTTTCAGCCACTGAAATTTCCCTGTAAAATTCTTTGGCTTGCTTCTATACTTGTCTGATCTTGGAACTTTTTTGAAGCTTCAGACTTACGAGTGAATACCATTTTGGCGCTTATGATGAAAATTCTAACACGAGTTTATGCATGGCTGGGAATCTACCTGAACGCGATTGATGCGCGTTCAATATTAAAAATACAGGCTGGTTTGCTGTAGTCTTTGCAAATACTGAAGTCATTATTTGTACATACACCCTCCGTTTCAATTTAGACGATGTAGTTTGACTTGAAAGGAAAAAAATAAAAGAGGAGACTTTTGAAACATGTAATCCTAAAAGCTTGAGGGGCAAATAATATTTGTATGGCTATAAAAATTTCTCAATAAGAGTAAAGTGGGTAAAATGAGAAGTTTAAAGTTAAATTATTTCCAAAATATAAAAATGTATCATTCTTTTTTAAATGGACTAATAAAGAAAGTGTGTCATTTAAATTGAAACAAGGGAATATTAGTTTGGACATGAATTTTTTTAAGTAAAATATTATATGGATTTCAAGTGAAAATAATGAGAGAGTGGCTGGAAGATATATTTTCTACATCTTGTTTGACATTTACCTGAAGTTTACGTTACAAAGGAACACTGGCCCCCAACTACAAAACATGTCCTTGACTCCTTGGTTAGTAGCTGCTTCATGTAAAGCGTCATTGCCTATAGATACTATTTGAATAACGTCCTTGCTTAATAGATATATGTAACAGAATACATTTTGAAATTAATAACAATCAAGAGTTTCATTTTTTTATAACCGTGGTGTCTGGATCAGTTTGGGTATATCTCACCTATTTCCATGTGGTATTGGCTACATTTCGAAATTAAGAACATTCAAGAGGTTTTATTTTATATATAAACACGTAATTTAGGCCAACTTGCACACTTTAATTATTTTCACGAGGTATCTTCTACCTTCCACCAGCACATGTATTGTTGTTTGGTTAATAAATGCATAAGCAGGAATTCAATCATCTGGATACTTCATGTGGTGATTTCAATTGTGTACGGTAGTAACAACTTAAGAATATAGAAAACTATTAATGATACTATATTTGATGAAAAATCACATAACTGTTATGATAAATATCATATTAAGGTGGATGTTTACTCTTCTTCCACGATCTTCATCTCAAATGCTTAATGACATATTTTGTATGTTCAATGACATATTCCATGACATATTTTCTTCACTTTTTATGCCTATATAAAGGCCTTGTAATTGATAGGAAAATACACACAATTGAAGAAGAAAATCTCTTCCTTATCTCTATCTATATTTCTTGCTCATGTTTTACTAAATTGCCTTTTTTTCTTGTTCATGTTTTACTAATTTGCTTTTATTTTATAACACGTTATCAGCACAAGTCTCTAACCAATTGTATATATATCTACAAAAAAATTTCTGCATCCAGAAAATTTGCAATTAGAAGCCATACATATCATCTCATGGTTAGATGTAAAGAGAAAACTACATATGGTAAGTTATGAAACGTAAGAAGGTATGATTATCTTATACTTGTCATTCCTTTAATATCACATATGCACACAACTTCGTACTATACATGTATTGCATAAGCACATATTAATATTACATCTTTTATATCACATGAATGGATTGAAATTTTCGAAATTTTAACTATAAAAATCATAGTAGCAGTTAATTGTTAATATGATGCATGTCATGGTAACCAAGGATATGTTATATAAGTTGTCTTATGCATATTTGTGTGTTAACTATCTTCAATCTGCCATGTCGCTTTTAATATTTTCTTTTACTCTGATGGATATTTTTTTTTCCTTTTAGGGTTTTGCCCTTGCATATAGTAAAAAAGGAATAAAAAAATGGTCATACTCATTAGAAGCATAAATCATCTTGAAGAAAATAAAAAATGCTTCACATCTTTATCTATGTTGATTAATTACTTCTTTGAAATTTAGAAAACAAACCAGCTACTGAGAAAGTATACTTCATAATTTATGATTGTATCATTTGAAAGCAAACAGTAATTAGTATGACTATTAGAAGATGTATTTTCAAGTATCCATGACCTATTTGATGCTTGCTACTAACTTACCATTTTTAAGTATTTTATATGAATGATGCATGAGCTACAACTGGTAAGTTGTTACCTATAGTGTCACTTTTCAGGTAATATAAATGCTGAATTTATGTATTAGTATTGTATATGTGTTGTTACCTATATGTTGTACTTTTGATAAATTTATTTACTCATTTCTTGGTTGAATTGAGTGAAGGAAAGTCATGAAGTTAAATCAAATCCAATAGGTATGGTATACCCCGAAAACAATAATATTTTTTTAAGAGGCTCAATAAATATTATGACAATGATTTTATGATCCATTTAAACTCTAATAGAATTTAAAAGAAATATTCCGACTACAAACAGTTGTATTTCATATAGATGCAACAAATAATTGATAAAGCTTTACGCTGATTTGAGATTTGTACACTTATTTAAGAAAACAAATTTGATTTGTTAAGTTGCAAATTAGTTGTGTACAACGTTATTGGCATGTAATTAAAATTAAGACTTGAGAATAAATCTCAATATTGTTTAGCCTAGTATGCCATTTATTGAGGGTAAGATATCAGGATCAATTCCTGATACTCCATAATGATAAGAGTTGGGTTTGAGCCCTAATTTATTATGGCCTAACATGCCTTTATATTGGTGAGACATTGGGTTTGAGTCCCAATATACTATATTGATGATATAATGCTGACTAAAGAAAAATAATATATTTTTCATGAAAGGCATGAAGATTGTCCCACTTGATTAGCTCCATTCTTGAAGTGAATGTGGTAGTGGTGCATAATAATTCTAAATGAAGACAAGTGATTGAACAATGAACATGAGCGTTCCAAATAATAGTAATCATCACAATGATTATAAAAGGAGAACAATAAGGGTTCTCAAAATAGTCCTTCAAAATGTGAAGGCAATGTTTACTATCAAATTGGTATGAAAATAATAAAGCACATCGCTAATTATGATTCATTCCTTGAAGAGAAGGTGACTTGTGATAAGCATTGAGAATGCAGATCCATTCCTAAAGGTGAATGTGGTAATATGTGATAAAAGTAATGAATAAAGTCATGCAAGGCATGATTGGATGAATACCACACAACTCACCTTTGAGGGAGGTTTGAGCGAAATAAAGAGAATAAATATTGTTGTATGGCTACATGAATATGCCATTTGTCTCGTACATGCGATACGCCAAAATATTTTGGCATGCCTTATAAAAATTATTAAAGGAAAAAATTAAAGCAAGAAATGATTTTGCTTGTGATGATTTTGACCATGACAATTATTATGATATGATTTTCTCCGTGAAGGAGACATTTACCATATGGATGGTATGACAAAAGATCTTGTAGTACAAAATTATTGAGAGCTCCGAAAGAGCGAATTTGCTACTATCCGAATAAATAAAATTATTCATGGCATTGGTGGTAGTAAGTCTCAAAAGAAACTTTTTGAGTTTCAAATGTATAAATCAAAGTGGTTGGCATATTGAGACTATAAATGAAAAGAAGATTGAATATCTTCGTATTTCTATAATTATACCGGGTAAATATGAATGGTTACCCGATCTTCTTTCTATTTGTACTACACAAATATAAGCATGATGCTGGAATCATATGCCACAAGTAAAATAGAGGTTACTAAAATAAATATTAGTTGGCATGACCGGTTGTCCATCCCGGTTCAATTATGATGCGAAAAATTAATTGAGAATTACATTGGCATATATCGAAGAATAAAAGATTTTTCAAGAATTCTCTTGTGCTGCTTATTCTCATGATAAACCAGTTAAGGTTGGGATTGAATCCCTTGATTTCTGGAACGAATAAAAGGTGATAAATATATGGTCCTAGTCACATGCCATGTGGACCGTTTACTATTAAATAATTTTAATAGATGCATCTATTCTATGGTCACATGTGCATTTGTTATCAACTTGCAGATTGGCTTTTGCAAGATTGCTTGCTCAAATTATTAGAGCACAGTTCCAAAATATAAATTATGATGATTTATTTTGATAATATTATTTTAAATCCAAGTTGGTATACAAGAAATTGTACGCCTCCAATTATAGCTAAATCATTGGTTATGAGAACAAAACTCCCAAAACGAATTTTGGTATGAGATGTATTATTTAATATACTGCAGCACTTGTACGCATCTAGACAAGTTATAAAAATTTCTCCCTATCACAATCGGTTTAGGGTCAGGAACCAAATAATTTCTATATAGAAATATGGATGTGCTATATGATTTAATTATGCCACCACAATGCACAGAGATGAGTTCCCAAAGAAGGTTGGGAAATGTATTGGTAACCCCAACATTAGGGGGAGAAAATGGACAACTGAGAAAGTGATACGTGAAATAAATTATTATGAATACATATAGATCCTCGTACAAGAAAATATGAACTTGAAGTTCAAGTGATAATTAATGCATAAATTATCGCCAAACGCATTTGCTGACCCAAAGCTAAATATCATATTTCGGCTGTTATGCTCCAAATAGAATAAAGTCCATAAGGGACATAGTCTATGGCACACATGAAGCGTAACAGACCAATCGGTTCCAAAGATAAAACTCCTTGAAGAAGGATAGGAGCAAATGTTCAAGATGGTCATAATAACGAGGCAAGTGCTCTAAAAGTGCACCACGACATAACACTTCATAAGACCTCGTGGAAGAGGCTCAGGTACCTGATAATAATGAGATAAAAATAAGTTATGTCTTTATTGGGTAATAATGGAACCGATATAAAATGATCGTCGACGATATTATTAACATAATGTAGCGCTCAATATTATTAATATTGACGAGGATCTGGAGCTCAAATCTGTCATGAAATTTGTACAGATAAATGATTGGCCAAATAAAAAATACGCAACAAAAATTAACTTCACTTGAAAAATATGAAGTTGGGCGGATAGTCCCAATACCTGAAAGTATAAAGCCAATGGAGGTATAAATATGTTCTTGTGCAAAAAGTTCAAGTCAATAGACATAAAGACGACTTGTGAAATAAGAAAAATAGTAAATATACTCACATTGATTATATGGAGACATGTTCTCTTATGGTGGATATAATCATTTCAGGTTTTAATCTGGCAATACATGAAAACTTGATATGCGTATAATGGAAATCATTGAAGGATTTAAATTGTTCTGAAGCATATTAATATTTTCAAGAAATTATTAAATAAATCTTCAAAAATTCTTATACGGATTGAAACAATGAAGGCGCATGTGGTATAATCGCCTGAATGAGTACCTGTTGAAAGAATGGTACAAGAATGATTCAATTTGTCCTTGTGTCTTTATAAAAGGATTTGGATCTAAATTTGCTATAATCGATGTGTATGTTGATGATTTAAATATCATTGGAACTCCTGGGTAACTTCCTAAAGAAGTAGATTGTTTAAAAGAAAGAATTTGAAATGAAGGATATTGGAAAGACAAAATTTTATCTTGGTCTACAGATTGAGTATATAAAAGATAAAATTTTTATCCATCAATCAGCATACACTGAAAAGATTTTAAAGTAATTTTATATGGATAAAGCAAATCCATTTAGTATCTCGATGGATGTGAGATCACTCTATATAAATAAATATCCAATCCAACCTCATGAAAATAATGAAGAACTTCTTGGTCTTGAAGTATCATATCTTAGTGCAATTGTTGCACTAATGTATCTTGCTAACACTACAAGGCGCGACATAACATTTTCAGTTAATGTCTTAGCAAGATATAGCTCTACTCCTACAAGGAGAAATTGGAGTGAAATCAAACATATATTGTGTTATCTAAATGGGACTACCAATGTGAGCTTATTTTATGGAAATGATTGCAATCCCGATCTTGTTGGTTATGCCAATGCAGGGTATTTATCTGACACACACAAGGCTTGATCACAAACATGTTATGTGTTTACATGTGGAGACATTGCCATATCTCGTCGATCCACTAAGCAATCAATCGCAGCTACTTCATCTAATCATGCTGAGATAATTGTTATTCATGAAGAAAGTCAAGAAATGAGGTTTATAATACATCTTATTCGAGACAAATGTGGTTTGAAGTGTTGCAAACTACCCACATTTTTTTATGAAGACAATACATCATGCATAGCCCAATTGAACGAAGGATTCATAAAAAGGAGCTAGGGTAAAGCACATTTCACCACTGTTATTTTTCATATATGATCTTCAAAAGAACGGTAATATCAATGTGCAATAGATTCGTTCAAGTGATAATATGACTGATTTGTTTACCAAATCTCTACTGACGTCAACCTTCAAGAAACTAGTGTACAAGATTGGGATGTGAATGATCAAGGATGTGAATTGATGCTCTCATCAGGGGGAGTTAATACGCGTTGTAATCTTTTTCTCTTACAAGGTTTTGTCCCATTGGATTTTCCTTGCAAGGTTTTTAACGAGGCAACCAAAAGGCATATTTCTAAATATGTGTACTCTTTTTCCTTTACTAGGATTTTTTTCCATAGGGTTTTTTCCTAGTAAGGTCTTAACGAGGCACATTATCTATGGACATCCAAGGGGAAGTGTTATGATAAATATCATATTAAAGTGGATGTCTACTCTTCTTCCATGATCTTCATCTCAAATGCTTAATAACATATTCAATGACATATTTTGTTTGTTCAATGAAATATTCCATGACATATTTTCTTCACTTTTTATGCCTATATAAAGGCCTTGTAATTGATAGGAAAATACACACAATTGAAGAAGAAAATCTCTTCCTTCTCTCTCTATATTTCTTGTTCATGTTTTACTTAATTGCTTTTATTTCTTGTTCATATTTTACTAATTTACTTTTATTTTATAATAATAACAATAATATAATGAGCCATAAAATCCCAGGAAGCACTTTAGTTTCTCAAATTATTTTGATTTCTACTTCAACTATGTAAAGAGTCCACTCAATGTAATAGTAGGAGATGGACAAGTTTCCGAGTTACTAATATAGAAAGTTAATATTTGCTTATTTATATGTTGATCAAATTTATGTTTATGTTAGGTCTAGTAAAGGAAATGCTTTTCTAGAAGGAAAGAAACTATAAGGTAGCTTAAATTATTTTCCTAAATTTTAGCACTCTTTTCTTGGGAAACAAGGTTTTTTTCCTCTCTTACTAGTTTGATTATTAGCGCGATGCACGTCTACCTTGTATTAATGAGCATAAATATTAAAAAAAATAGTGTTAATAGTATTGAAAATATATTTTTGAGTTATAAAATAATTTTTAAGAAAAAAAATCATAAGTTCATGAAAGATATTAAATTATTGATCATGCTTGGTAAAGGAAGAAACCATGTCTTACATGATTATCCAAAGTTCATGGATTATAAATATTAATGAAAATGTGAAAAAGTAAATCAAACTAAGGTAGAAGAACATATGTTTCAACAGCTAGTGAGATAGGAGGTTGATCACGTCCAATTCACGCTCATATAACAAATATGAAACAGTTTTTGCAATTATAAAACCCAACATGAGTCAGGATCGAATTCCATAGGAAGTTTAGATCGGTGCTAAAGTAAATACTCAAGAAGAGAACGTAAAATAGCTAAATTAAACTTTCAAACACGTTGGGTAATTGTTATCTAGGTTGACACCTAAGAAATTAAACTAAATAGTAGCAACTAGAGAATGAAATATTTTTGGTGTTTTAATCAATTAAGGGAAAAGCCTAGGGATGTAACCTTCACCTAGGTGTAAAACTAATGGGTATAGTAAATTAATTCTTGCTTGGTAGATCGGGGCATTTTATGACTCTCAATTCTCAAGTACCCACTCAATACCTCTCAATCACAAAGTGATTATGTCCAAATTGGCTTTCTCAAGACCAAATGGTAGTAATCTTAGCAATTGATATGAGTCTAAGTGAAATTTTCCATATTTTTAGTTCAAATCCTATAATCAAACTGGTCAATACCTTAACTAGCTGAATTTCTTATTAGCCAAGTTTTCCTAGACTAGGTTCCTCTTTCTCAAGTAAGAATTAAGTCAAATAGGCATGAATTAATATAATGTTCGTAACCATTAATTCTGGATATCAAGTATACACAAGGCTAATAAGAAACACCCAATCATTAACAAGCATTAATATTAATAACCCATAAATTTACACACTAGGGCTGGGTCACAATCATAGATAAAATCTAGCTACTCATGCTTAAAGACATAGAAAATGAAATAGTATAGGTAATTGGAGACATAAAACTAAAATTAAAATATATAAGTAGTGGGTATGCTCTAATTTTTATCACAACTTTCCCAAAATGAGTAAACTCTAACCGCTACAACTGCTAAAAATACAGAAGTTTCCCCAAAAAGTGTTTCTCGTCTATTTAGAGTGTCCATAAATTTGCTAATAAAAATGCCTTTCGGGAGATTCTGCGGCCGCACAATTTGGAGTGCGAACCGCATTTTCTTATTTTTCTCTTTCAATGGAAGGGATTCTGCAGCCGCATAATAATCTATGTGGACGCACTTCAACTTCTGCGGTCGCACATTTTGGCTACGGACCGTATTGTACAGAGAATTCATACTTAGTCTTCTACAGCTTCACTGAACTTTTCACTCTCTATCAGCGTAACCGGCTTTTTCAAGGATACATCTGCGGCTACACTTGCATTTCTACGGACTGCATTTCCATTTGTGGTTGTAGAATAAGTTCTGCGGATCGCACTTTCTTTTGCATTACTCCACTTTGTTTAGTTGAGCTGGAATACTCCTTTTGTGTTTGATATTTTTATTGAGCTTGAATCCTCCAACATACCTGCAATTCACACAACTTCATTAGATTTGGAATAAAAAATTATTATTTTTGGACTAAAAACTAAAGCAAGAAGCTACTAATAAGTGGTTAAAGTCCACTCTTATAAACTCCCCCAAACATAAGTCTTTGTTAGTCCTCAAGAAAGTAAATCATGGCGGACTCCAAAGTCTTCCTCCTCTACCTTCCATTTTCTATGCTCACTTCAAGATTTAACACTCAAATTCTAGAGCAATAAAGGATTCACTCTTCTCTTACAAAGAAATGTCACAAGCAATGGTTCAAGTACCATAGGCTTGCCCTTCATGTAGATCTCCACTAATGTAAGCTCACTCAATTCAACATCAAGTAGGAATTCTTTTGGGTTGTAATGAAGGATTTTGGATTGGGGTAGGATACCATATGGGATAAGTGGTTATGTCCTTCCTTAAACACTCCATAGTTATGTTATTCCTTAAGCACTCGACTTTTCATTTCTTGGCTCACATTTGCCGAAACCTTAGAGGCATTTCTTTTTCTTGGGGGCTAACGAGACTTGCCATTACTCTTTATTGTTCATTTCATTTTTTTTCTCCCTTGATGCTCATTTAATTGCCTCTCTTCAATTTCATCAATCTCCCTCTTTTATTTTCTTTTTATTCTTACTTTTCTTATTTTCTCTTTTCATGGAGGTCCTTTCTAAATCCCACAACGATCATCAGGTTAAAGATCACTATGGTTCATTCAATCACCTAATGATTATCAAAGTCAACTCAAGAATTTCAAAGTTACTAAATTAGAGCTATTTTCTTCCAAAAAATCTTGTTTGAAACCATAAGCATGTAGTTAAGTATGTTGGTGCCAAATGAAACATGGATAACTCTTTTTAGAGAATGACTTAGTTAGGGATTTTATTCATTACTACTTACTACTATTATTACCTAAATACGAAACTCACTCATTCCCTTAAGAAAATTGTCACACCATCCATTCTCGGAAAGAGTTACCCAATTCACACAAAAGACCACATTTAGAAGGATTGTGGCACGAAGAAGACAAAAGATTTATTATCAACATTAATTAGAAAAATATAGAAGCTACTACAACAAATGCAATTAAAGATAAATAACTAAATAAGAAGTAGAATAATCTAACTATTACATTTTAATGTTGTCAATGGTATCAAATCATCGAATATGATCCATTCCCCCTCCCGAATAAAAAAAAGCATTATCCCCAAGGCTTAACAAAATAATATCAAGAGAGGGCAAAGAAACTCCAAGTGTCCTCACTCATCACTATGTCACCAGTCCCAGCGGGCTCAGATAACTGAATATTATCATCAAGTGTGGGCGCAACCTGAGAGGTGAACATATCATGTACCGCCTTAGCAGTGTCGGAAGCAAGGAATGAATCCTCAATCTGAGCAATGGGAGCATCATGAGAAAATGGAGCTGGGTGAGGCTAGGCGGGGTCTAATAGCATATCAAAAGGAAAATCTACGGCCTCAACTATCTGGGTCACCTTAGCTCGAAGCTCATCAACTCACTTCTTGCTGGCCTTTGACTTCCTCATTTTCTTTACCTGCTTGGTCAAACGCTCAATCAAATCACCACTATATATCAATGGATCCAAGATGAACTTCTGGTTTTCCAAGACTTTGCTGAGCTTCTTATCTAACTCAAAGGAATCCAGGGGTTACTATGAAGATGAATGCCCTGCAAATGTACTGGAGATCTCAGACAACTTTAAAGTAGTTTCTTGCATCAAGTTGTTGAGGCTCGTAAGTCTCTGGTAGACCCGCAAGGTAGACAATGGGCTTGTAGACATGGGCACCTACCTTGAAGTTGGGGTAGGCATTGCATTAGGAGCTATAGTAGAGCAGAGGATGGTGGCTCAGGGATAGCCACTACGACACTGGTTGTAACGACTTGACTGGTTGTTTTGTGTTTTGTAGCCTTATTCCTACTTATTGTTTCTTCTATGTTCATTTGTGATTATGTGACTTTCTGGGGTGGTTGGTCTGGTTTCGGGGATGTTTCGGAGTTAATGAGAAACTTAGTCCCAAGGTTGGAAGCTTAAGTTAGAAGAGTTGATCAAAGTTTGAACTGTGTAGACGACTCCGGAATGGATTTTTGATGGTTCAGATAGCTTCATATGGTGATTTTGAACTTAGAGATATGTATGGATATGGATTTGGAGGTCTGTAGGTTGGTTTGAGGGTTTTTGGCGAACGTTGGAAGGTTTGGAAGGTTAAGAGGTTTGACAGAGGTTTCTTAGGAGCTTGTACTTGATTAAGTTGGGCCTTAGCAAGTTGAGTCGTGGTTGTGGTCAATTCGGAAATAGCTTACCCATGATTTTGTAGCTCTTTATGAAAATGAATCATATTGGGATCCCCTTGGGGAACAATAGCTCTGGATTGCCAAGCTGAAAAAGTTTCTGCCATTTTATAAAGAATCTCACATGCCTCCGCATAAGATGTTGTCATAAAATTGCCTCCAGCCAATTGATTGACCACACATTGGTTCTTAGTATTAATACCATGGTAGAAAGTTTGTTTGATTATGTGTTCGGTCATATCATTTGTTTGGGCACTCCTTCACCATTGTCCGATGTCGCTCCTAAATTTTATGCCAAGGATTATTAGGCTCTTGCTTGAAATCCTTATCCTTAAAGCATCTTTCTAAATATTTGTTTGTTTTCTCCCCCAACACGTATCCACAAAACCCTTAAAATGCTTGTAAGCATTTGATTTGGAACCCTAGTGAAATAACCTCAGTGCTTGAGCAAAGTAAGCATCACATTGGTAATTTAAAAGTTTCGCGCCTTAATGTGAAGGGGGCTATGGCACTTGCATAACCTTCATTGGGCAAAATCCAATGTTGCACCACTTGTGGTTGTGGTGGTGGTGGAGATGGAGGCACATTGTCTTGTTGACCACAACCTTGGTAATTTTGTTGTGGAGCTTGAGGCATTTCATCAAGTTGCTCCTCTTCGCCATCCACCTCTCCCAATGGCAATTTCCTAGTTCGTTGTTCACCATTTGAAACATACGATCACTTTAATAAATTAGAATCATGAAAGTAAAATAAGGCATTTCTAGAAAAAAACTCAAGTATTTAGATAACACCGTAAAACTCCCCGATAATAGCGCCAAAAAATTGATCACGTCCAATTCACATTCAAATAACAAGTATGAAACGGTCATTGCGATTACAAAATCCAATGCGAGTCGGGGTCGAATTTCATAGGGAGTTTACATCGGTGCTAAAGTTAATTCTCACTAAGCGAATGTGAAATAGCTAAATTAAACTTTCAAATACAGTGGGAAATTGTTATCTAATATGACAGCTAAGAAATTAAACTATATAGTAGCAACTAGAGATGAAATATTTTTGGTGTTTTAATCAATTAAGGATAAGTCTAGGGATGTAACCTTCACCTAGGTGTAAAACTATAGGCTATAGTAAATTATTTCTTGCTTGGTAGATCGGGGTGTGTGATGACTCTCAATTCTCAAGTACTCACTCGATACCTCCCAATCAAAGAGTGATTATGCCTAAATTGGCCTTCTCAAGACAAATTGGTAGCAATATAAGCAATTGATATGAGTCCTAGTGGGATTTTTTCTATCTCTAGTTCAAATCCTTTATTTAAACTAGTAAATACTTTAACTAGCTCAGTTTCTTGTTACCCAAGTTTTCCTAAACTAGGTTCCTCTTTCTCAAGTAAGAACTAAGTCAAATATGCATGAATCAATATTTGCAACCATTAATTTTGGATATCAAGTATTAACAAGGCTCAATAACGAACAACCAATCATTTACAAGCATTACTATTAATCATCCATAAGTTTTACACACTAGGATTGAGTCACTACCCTAAGTAAAATCTAGCTACTCATGCTTGAAAAGATAGAAAATGAAAGAGTAGAGGTAATTGAAGACATAAAACTAAAATTAAAAGACAAAACTAGTGGGTCTTCTCTAATTTTGATCACAACTTTTCTAAAATAGTAAACTCTAACTGCTACAACTCCAAAATATAAAAGTTGCCCTAAAAAGTGTTTCTCGTCTATTTATAGTATCTAAAAATTTGTTGACAAAAATGCCCTTTGTCAGGTTTTGCAGCCACACAATTTGGTGTGTGGACTGCACTTTCTTCTTTTGCTCTTACAATGAAAGGGATTCTGCTGCCGCGTAATAATCTCTGTGGGCGCACTTCAGCTTCTGCGGCCACACATTTTGGCTACGAGCTGCATTCTAAAGAGGCTTCATACCTAGTCGTCTGCAGGTTCTCTGAAATTTTCACACTTCGTCAGTACGACCAGCTTTTGCGGCCACACAATCAGGTGTAAGGGTCGCGCTTATGCTAAACTCTTTTGAGGCTTCAAGGGTATATCTACAGTCGCACTTGCATTTTTGTAGACCGCATCTCCATTTGTGGCTGTAGAATAAGTTTTGCGGATCCTACTTTCATTTGCGTTACTCCTCTTTGACTTATTGAGCTGGAACACTCCTTTTTAGTTTGATTTCTCTGTTGAGCTCGAATCCTCCAATATGCTTGCAATTCACACAACTTCATAAGATTTGGAAACAAAAATCATTACTTTTGGACTAAAAACTAAAACAAGAATGTATTAATAAGTGGTTAAAATCCACGCTTATCAAAGGTTTAGATGAAATCACAACAAACGAGAAAAAGGCATAAATGTACATATAATAAACACAAAGGTAGGCATGAACGTAACAATAATTAACAAATTAAAGGAACGGATAGAACAATAGCAAATAAGGTAAAAGGTAAAGACATGCCAACCACAAGCAACACAGAAAATATAGGTGCAACAATAGCAACTCAAAATAAAAGCATAAATGTATAACCAAGGAAAACATATTACAATATGATGCATGTCTCTCGTCCTTGCCTGCACGGAAAAACCCTTCGTGCCATGAACACATGATAATATAAAAGCAATATCACCTCATCACCCTTCGTGCTTTTACTCTCGTCCTCACATGATAATGTAAATGCAATGGAATACATCACCCTTCGTGCTTTTATTCTTATTTTGTAACAACCCAATAGGTCGTTTTGAGTAATAGTGTTTATTCACGTATTTTGAGACCTCTACTAGCTTTATACGATGTTACTTGATTTGCGTGCATGTTCTTGTCACGACCCAAACCCAGTCGTGATGGCGCCCAACCCTAAAGCTAGGCAAGCTTGACTAACATTCGCTCCCAATTCAACAATAAATCTCAAGACTGACAATTTAAGGAGAATAAAACAGTTTTAGAATAATAACCCAATATTTATCGAAGAATAATACTTAGAAATACGAAGTCTGATAAAAACACTCCCAAAAGATCTGGGGTCACGAGTCTAGAGCCTCT
>MU749155.1:6652-29433 GCA_026770625.1 Nicotiana glauca | reverse complement strand
TTGTTCTTGCCAAACCTGTTCAACCTCAACACCAACCCCAAACCTATCCCCTGAACAACACCCGATCTTTTGTCCGACTATCAAGTCATTACCTCCGCCGATGACAGGGTCCGGTGGTCGTTCTTGCTAAACGCTTTCAACCACAATATCGACCCCGTGAACGTCCCCAGACTCCACATAAGCCACCCCATCCACCAAATAACATCCGGCCATTTGTCCCACCACCAGGTCACTCCCTGAAGTAGGCACCAGCAACCCAAAGCTCTCTTGTGTCTTCACAACACTTTCAAGCATCCAATAATCTTAGAAAACTGAGGCATGGAGAGAAACAAACGCAAAAGGGTAATTTCACGCCTATCGGCGAATCTTACACAAGCTTGTTTGAAAAGTTAAAACATTTTGGCCTGATTAAGCCGCTCCTTGGATATACTCCAGATCTAAATGCGAAAGGCTTTGATCCTACTGTTCGATGCATGTACCACTCTAATGTCCAGGGGCATAGCATTGAAGACCGTCGATCTTTGAAAAGGGAAATAGAAAGAATGATTCAAGAAGGGGTAATTGTGGTCAATGACAATGGCAAGGAGCATGTGATTGATCTTGGGAACTTGTTAATTAAATTCAATAATGGTCTTGGTAATTTTGATGTGAAACTCAGTGGCTAAGATGCCATGCTTGGTAATTGGGAAGACGCTCCATCTCTTGGAGTTTTGGTGGTTTATTTTGATCTCATTTCTAATTGTCCGGGTTATTTCAGGGTTGTAATCCGGATATTGTCTTGTGAGTCAAACTCTTCAATCTTTTCACTTTGCTTTGTTTAGTCGTAATAGTTTGTTTAGTGCCGTCTAGGTTTGTTCAAGGGATGTAACCAGTTTAGTTCGTTTGTGTTGTTGTTTCAACCTTTTCACCATCAATCTAATGCAATTTTCTATTTTCTTCCATTTCCAGCCATTTTATTTAGTTCCCATCTCTTGTTACAGTTCTTTTCATGCTGGTTCTAGTGATATGACATGCACACATAATTTTTGGCCTGGTTTCTAAAAATCAATTTAGCAATGAAACAATGTTGAAGATGTAAGGGCACTCAACAGAAATAAGAACATATGGGAATACTTTGAAGTGAAATCCGGGGGTAGAAAGAACATAAAGAAATACTGTTGAAATGCATCATGCCTCATTGGTTTAAAGCCAAAGGCAAGAATGCCCTAAGACTGTTCACGGTACCGAGATTGTTGTCCAATGGTGCTAGGAATCGGCAAATACAGAAGGCAAATATGCGAATCAATCAAAAGGTGTTCTGTATGTTTTCCTCAGCTTGTTTAACTGCATATATTGTACTTGGTATGTTTTAAAAATTGGAACGACGAAGGAATTTTATTCTGCTATTCAAATACTTTATCCTTTGTTACCCCTTTGAGTCTTGATTATTTTTCTTGCATACTACTCTTTCGGAATCAATAATAAGACTCGCGAGTTCGAATGGGGAAGTAAGTGGAGAAACAAGAGAAAGAAAATAGTGAAAGGAAAGTGAAAGAAAAGAAGAGAGAAGAAAAAGAAAGAGAAAAAAAAGAGAAAAGAAAAGAAAAAGAAAAAAGAGAAAAGAAAAAGAAAGAAAATAAAAGAAGAGAAAAGAAAAGAAAAAGCAAAAAAGAGAAAAGAAAAGAAAAGAAAAGAAAAGACAAGGAAAAGAAAAGAATGAAAAGAAAGGAAAAGAAAAGTGGAAGAAGGATCGCAACAACAAATGTAGTCGCCTAAACTACGTTTGATTTGATCCCGAAAGGGTACGTAGGCAGCCTCTCTGAGGTTCAGTCACGACAAAATAAAAGTCCAAAAGTCCCCAGGAAGGAAACTGGGGCAGAAGTTGCGGTTGTTGCAAGAAATACGATTCCAAAAGTTGTAGTTTTAAACTCACGTTAAAATATTTTGAGCCTTTATACCCTTTTTTCTAAATCCCATCCAAAAGCCTGCATTACGGTCCAAAGAAAGACCTTCTGATCAGTCTTCAAGAAATGCCAAGTCAAGCGAGCAGAGGTGAATCATATCAGGGGCAACACTCAGTCCAAATCAAGGAAATAAAGAATGAGAGAGTCTGGTTGATGAAAACCCTCATGGGTACCTCAAGGCAATGAAAGATGTGAGAAATCAAAATGAGAGAGTCTTATTGGTGAAAACCCTTCGTGGGCACCATAAGGCGACAGTGAGTTGAGAGAAAATCAAAATGAGAGAGGCTTGATGGTGAAAACCCATTGGGCACTACAAGTCGAATAAAGGATTGTGAATCAGATCGGGCAAGTGGAGTATTGAAGACCAGTTTCACGGCGAAAAGGTACAACATGAACTGAATATCAGATTTGCTAAACAAAAGTAGGCTGCAGGTGCATGTCAAGGTCGCTAGAGTCGGTATCTACATCTGATGGTTTGCTACTCTGTAGGTTTCTTGTTAGGAATCGTCTCTTTCCATTTTCTTTCACTCTATTTTTCCCACCTTGTTTTACTCCCTCTTCTTGAGTCTGTCTGGTCATAACAAGTGAGAAATGACTTCAAAATTTGCCACCAAGCTTTCCAATTGCACAAAATGGGATCTGATTAAAACATCGAAATGTCATAAGGTAGGAAAGAACGACAATCGCACTGAAGTTGGTAACAATCAACATGCTTTGGGGATCCTTGTGAAATACAAAGGCTTGGTACATGTCAACTCATGAATAATGTGACAAGATGGAGGGTGAACAGATCAGAGATATTTTATGTCTCAAGGGTAACAAAGAAAGTGGTCAGTCAATAAATAAATAAAGTCCTCAATTGGGAGTCAGTTGTCATGGAAAGTGAAGGAACAATAGACTTTAAGGTCAGAGCTAGTGGGTTCAGTCAAGAAAGAGCAACATACACTTTGAGTGGGTAGCAATTGTCGTGCTTTGAGATTCATGTGAAAACAAGGGCTTGGTAAATGTCAGGTCATGAGAAATGCAACAGATAAAGGGATGCGGGTTTGAACAAAGAACGGGTATTTCCTGTGACAAGGACGGCAGAGGAAGTGGTTAGTCAGTAAACAGGCAAGATCTTCAAGTGGAAATCAGTTATCATGGGAAGTGAAGGAGCAATCTCCCTCAAAGTTCAAGGCCACAAACCAACCACTACATTTTAAACTGACAAGATTTTTCTTTGATTGAAACACAGGCAGAAATTTCATTTGTTTAAACACACGCAAGGAAAGGCAGGCACCAGACAAGTTTGAAGGTAAGTTCTCAGGACCCTCCTGGAAAATGGGACTTAGTTTGAATTTCAAAACAATTATGAGAAACATAACTTGGCATAAAAGGAATATAAGTTCGTTCTAAAGTTTGCATGTTTAAGATAGGATCCAATTAAGAGTTTTCAGGACCCTCCTGGATAATGGGACGTAGTTTTAAGGTCAGTATAAATAACAAGATATAGTAGAAGTCATACCTTTAGTAGATATAATTTAGGTTAAAATTGTCTTTTAACTAGAAGTTGTCAGGACCTTCCTGGATAATGGGAAGTAGTTAAGACCTCTTTGATAACAATGTAGTGGAAGTAATACCTTTGAAAGATATAACTTAGGTTCATAATTGGTAGGAATTGTCAGGACCTCCCTGGATAATAGGACTTAGCTTTCAGATTCTTATAATAGTTGGTAAAATAGTTCAGTTTCAAATTCTTATAATAGTTAGTAAAATAATTCAGTTTAACACTCACCCATGTGCCAGCCATCAAACTGGGACAAGAAATTTTCTTTGTTTATTTTGTTGCAGTCAGGAGCCCACCTGGAGAACAAGAGAATATTTTTCAAGTTCAGCAAGCAGGATCCCACCTAAAGAACAAGGGAATACATTTCAAGCTTTAGCAATCAGGCACCCCTTGGAAAACAAGGGAAGTATAATTCAAATTTTAGCTTTCAATTTTTTTTATATTTGATAACATGCTGTTCCCAGCCACCAAACTAGGGCAGAAAATTTTCTTTGTTTTTCTATTTTATTGCAAGTAGGAGCCCACCTGGAGAACAAGGGAATACTTTTCAAAATCAGCAAGCAGGAGCCCACCTGGAAAACAAGGGAATATTTTTCAAATTCAGCAAGCAGGAGCCAACCTGGAAAACAAGGGAATACTTTTCAAATGTAGCAATCAGGAGCCCACCTGGAGAACAAGGGAAGTGAAATTCAAATTTTAACTTTCAAATTTTTAATATTTGATAATATGCTTTACCCAGCCATCAAAGTGGGGCAAAAAAAAATTTCTTTGTTTGTCTATTTTATTGCAAGCAGGAGCCCACCTGGAGAACAAGGGAATACTTTTCAAATGCAGCAGGCAGGAGCCCACCTGGAGAACAAGGGAATACTTTTCAAATGCAGCAAGCAGGAGCCCACCTGGAGAACAAGGGAATACTTTTCAAATGCAGCAAGCAGGAGCCCACCTGGAGAACAAGGGAATACTTTTCAAATGCAGCAAGCAGGAGCCCACCTGGAGAACAAGGGAATACATTCCAAATTCAGCAAGCAGGAGCCCACCTGGAGAACAAGGGAAATACAATTCAAATTTTAGCTTTTAAATATTTGATAACATGATGCTCCCAGCCACCAAACTGGGGCAGAAAATTTTTCTTTGGATGTCTATTTTGTTGTAAGCAGGAGCCCACCTAGAGAACAAGGGAATACTTTCCAAGCATTGCAAGCAGGAGCCCACCTGGAAAACAAGGGAATACTTTTCAAGCATCATAAGCAGGAGCCCACCTGAAAAATGGACACATATTTCAAAATTGTAGTAGTCAAGCATCATCAAGAGGAATGGCAAAAACATCGCCAAGGAAACAACAAGAATTCCATTGGAAGAACACAAGATACAAGTTCAAGACAACACAAGAGCAAGTTTGAAGACATAGATAGGATCTTTTGTAATTCATAGTTCATAGCTTAGGCTAGCTTCTTTTTATCTTGACTCGGTGTAATAAGGAGGACAGCGAGTAGTAACAGCAACAACAACAATGAGATCACAGCTCTTGGTAGTCCCAGCTAACAAACCTTCCCGAACTACACTGATCTGATTCCTGTTTAGCCCAGGATATGTAGGCAACCTCTGAAGCAGGGTGCAGTCAACTCTTTCAAAATGCTTCACACGAAATACGCGAACGGGCAAAAATCCCTCATTTCCGCTCACTTATCTTTGCACGAAAACTCTTCGTGTTTCCGGGCAAAGAGGGGCAGCTGTGAGCACGTGATTTTTGCCCAAGCAAATTATTCCCAAAAATTCAAATAAAATAATTTTCTTGTTATTTTATAATTTCTGTTGAATTTTGTGTAATTGTTGCATTTTATTTGTGCATGATAATTCATATGAAAATAAAAAATATATACATTTGCATTTGCATTTAATTTCTCATTTTAGTATTAATTAGGGGTTAATTTGTTTTAGAACAAAATAGGAGGAAAATAACAAAAATAATATTTTTGGCATTTTTAGTTTAAATTTGTATTAGGTTGCATTTAAATTAGGAATTACTATAATTGAAGATTAGGAAATATAATTGTTAGAGTCAATTTGTTTTTGGTTATTTAGTTTAACATTTAATAAAATCAAAAAAATACAAAATAAAAATATATTGAATAAAAAAGGGAAAATTAATGGAAAAGAAGGCTGCCTAAATTGGGCTATACTAGCCCAAAAAACCAAACAAAATTACCTCAGCCCAACATCCTCAACCCTTTCCACCCGCCTAGGTCCAAATTCGGTCCAAATTTTCAGACTTCCAAACAGACTAAACGATGTAGTACTGAGGCAGTACGACGTCGTTTTGAGCTAGGAGGCAAAGAATGGATCCTGGCCCTTCGCTAGTTTTCATCTAACGGTCAGGGATGCCTCATCAATTTCTCATAAAATTGTCCAAATAACTAAAATAACCTAAGACCCCTGTTTGTATTACCTCTATCACTTCCGCCATCAACCACCGGCTGCCGCCTACCGGAATTCGTTCACGGCGGCTGCGAACCTCCATCTCCCACCAAACTTACACCAAAAGACTCCTCTTCTCCTCTTCTCTTCAAATCTATAACTCTTTCTCCCCGAATCCCATTGAAACCTCTCCAAGTTTCAAAACCCTAGCGCCGCCTTGGGTTCTCCGGTGGCGGCGCCGGTCGCAAGTTCAACCAAAATAACACCCCGTAATCTCCCTTCCTCCCTCATCACGAATATGGCCATATTTTCTTTGGAATCACACTCCACCGTCTCGAATATTCATTCAAAGTTCAGACACAAATCGTTACTTTGTCCAAATCGATCCAAATTTACATCACACAATCCCCTGACCATCCTCACCCCTAATCCCTGACCAAAACCTCTCAAAACCTGTTAAAAATGGTCGAATTTCAGATCTAGGGTTCAAGGCTCAACTTGTTTTGGAAAGCTTCGAGTAGTCGAATGATTTTTAGTTAATGATATATGTCTATTTCTGACGAAATAGACAAATAACATTAATTGAAAATTAAGCTCGAAAGTCAGTCATGTGGAGTCCATAATCAATAAGTGTTCTTTCTATTTTTGGCTATGTTTTCTTTCTTTCTATTGTTTGATAGTTCTGTGATTTCGTTTAGATAGTTTTGTGTCATTTTTCTGTTAGTTAATCTAGGGTTTGGCTTTTGTTCCCTAAAATTCATTTGTTAACTGATAATGTTTAATTAGGTTCGAGCTGTCGATTCATCCTTTCAGTGTTTCTCAGAACTTTGTTTAATTCACATTTTATGTGTTTAATTTTTAATATATGATCACTTGGGTTTTGGTCAGTGGCACGAATTTTTTTTAATTGTTTCAATCTGGTTTCATACTAGTTTTGGTTATCGTCAATTGATTAGTTTATTCGTTGTTGGCTAATAGATGTGAATCCGAAAATCAGTAGTTACTTGAATTCAGGATGTGTAAATATGCTTAGCTGGTTAATTGACCATGGCTGTTTGATTAGTTAACAGGGTTGGGGACAGGATAATAATTTCAGGGTTAATACAGGGGCAATAAGGGTAGTTACTTAGGGAATCTGATAGCAACTAAATTTAGAAGGCACTAGAAGACTCTAGAATAAGGCTCAAATTGCAATTTCAGGAAATATAGTAGGATAACTTGAGAAACAAGTCAGTTAAAAACCTGAAATAAAAGAGGGGGGGAAAAGTGTGAAGGGTCTAGAAGCTTCCTCCCCTAATTTTGCCTATAAAAAGGGCATTAACTTGACTTGTAGTCTAAGTTTTTCAGCCATCAAAAAACAAAATTCCAGAATCATCTCCTTCTTTTATTCAGCTTTGAATTCAAAGTCTTAAAAATCCAAAAAAACAACAAAAATCTCCAGAAAAACTAAAAAAAAAAATGAGAAAATCATTGTTCTATTGAAGTTTCTCACTTAATCATTGAGTTCCAGATCTGGTTTTGAAAAGTTAAGCATTCAAACGACCAAAAACAATAGAAATCTAATAGAAAACTCAAAAAAAAAGGTTACTATTCCAGCGGAATGTTCATTTTTATTTCCTGTAATTCCTGGGTTCAAGGTATGTTAGCTGCATCTACTGATTTCGAATGGTTTTAAGTCCAGTTGAGCTGGATTTTGACTAATTTTGGGTTTAACTGGAAGTTGTGGTTTGATTCAAGTGGATCTTTCATTTTATCTGGTTTCGAACTTCTTCCTGAGGTGTGTTGTGATTTCCCTGAGCTGAATACTGTTGCTACTTGCTGTATGGTTGCTAATCTGCTAAGGATTGACCATTGTTGCTGATCCTCTTCCTTTTCTTATTGTGTTCTCACCCAGGTACACACTCGAGTTTGTGTAATCTCCCTGATGAAATGGAAATGTCATTGCCTTCTGATGCTAGCTGAATCTTCTACTATGTTTAGTTCATTCTTACGCATTCAGTTTTTTAGAATTTGGCTTTAGTGAATTCATCACTTTATGGTTTGTATTTGCTTAGCTTAATTGTGATTGGATCTTAATTTAGCATTTAGTTGTTTGTACTTAAATTGGACTGCTCAAGGCTATTAGTTTGTGGTTGTGAGTGGCAGACATAGTTTTGGTATATTGGTTTCATGATTAGCACTGTCTTAGGGATATGAAATCGAGACTGGCTTCAACACTCTTCATTAGTGTTTTGAATTACTCCGTGTTAATGATTATTGTTAGTCTTAATTTCAAAAACTGTAAAACGAGTTCTGAAGGGTTCTGAACTTTACGTAGTTAATTCTAATAGTCCAATTTACCTAATAAGATTAGCTTGAATTGGTTCGAGAATAGCTGATTTGCTTTAGCAATACTGGTGTCGATTTCAGGTTTCTATTTTTATCTTCAATGCTAGTGATATGCACCAATAGATAAAGGAACAAAATATATGAGCATGGGATGAAATGCAAATGGGTGTTTGAATAAAACGTTGGGAGGCCAACTCCCGGAATTCGATCAGCTTGTTCCTCACACGGCTCGATTGGGTTTTGTCAGATTTGGGCTGTCCGCAGGCCCAATGTCTGTGGTTACTGAAAGTTTAGGCCGGTATGTGCACATAATGTGGCTTGGGCTCTTTGGGCCCAAGACTGAAGATTTTTTTTTTGTTGTTTGAAGTCGGGCTTAAACTCGAGGCCTGAGATTTATAACAAATCAATTAGGAACCTTTCTTTATTTTTAGAGATAGTAATAAATAGAAAATCGTAGTTGCTTTAGGTTGAACCTTTAAATAAAAATGTTGAGACGAGCCTCGCCGAATAAAATATACAAATTATGGGGCCCTCATTCAAATGCTTAACTAAATTTTAGAAATTCGGGAGGGCCGTTTAGCGAATTTCACGATCTTCCCAAAAATAATAATACGTTAGACTCTTTAAGCACGACTTTAATAAAATTAAATTCCTAAACTCGGGTGCGCATTGATGCGACCCAAATCCAAATCTCGACAAAGTCGAAATATGTTGACAACCACGGGTGCATTGATTGCGACGTGGTTCGAAACGCATTTTTACGACGTCGCAATTCTTTTAAAATAAACAATAATAGAAAAGCGGTTTACCAATAAAAGGCACATAAGCTAGCATGTATTAAAATTAGATAAAATCAAATACAACAGTTAAGCGACCGTGCTAGAACCACGGAACCCGGGAATGCCTAACACCTTCTCCCGGGTTAACAGAATTCCTTACTCGGATTTCTGGTTCGCGGACTGTAATACAGAGTCATATCTTTCCTCGGTTCGGGATTAAACCGGTGACTTGGGACACCATTAATCTCCCAAGTGGCGACTCTGAATCTTAATAAATGAATTTCGTTTTGATTGTCACTTCAAGTTGGAAATAACTCTCTTTATTATACCCTTACGGGGTGTAGTAGAAAAAAGGAGGTGTGACAATGACTTTTTATATTTTTTATAATGTTAAGTAATTATTTTAAATTATTTTCATGCACAAGTGATATTTTTGTTATTTATAAATTATTTTCTGATTTAATTGGGTATCTAAAATCTAGCTTTTTTTCTTAATTAATTTCGGAGCCATGCACTACCCATTACCCCAGCCCAATACCCATTAACCCAGACCCATATCCATTTAAAAACTCGACCCAATTACTTTTTAAAATCTCAGTCGTTGATCTCTGAAGATCAACGGCTCCCAACATCCAACCCTTTTTAATTATACCAATCCCTCTAACCCTAACCCATTTCACCTACTCACGGCCCTCAAACGCTCTCATCTCCCTCCCATTTCTCTTCTGAAACCCTACCGCCACACTTCAATTCCCCTTTGATTCCAACCAGATATGGAATCCCTTGGTGATTTTCTTACCTTATCGGTCTCATCTCGTTATTGGCTACTCGATTATAGTATAACCTAATAGCTTGACTAATACGGCAAGCCGATCTCCTTCACTTTGAACTGAATCTGGTTTGAACTCTCATTTCCTTTCCTTCTATGTTCATTCTTCGTCTCTTATAGTATGAATCTTTGAGATTCTCCCAATTGTTCATTTTACCCTAAAGTTAGGGTTTTCATCATTGATTCAAACCAGATTTTATTCAACTTTAGTTTGTTTAATGTTATCTTCGTCTATATTCACTTTGTTACTCATAAATCTGTCCATTTTTCGTCAAATCTTTTGCTTACCTAAACTAAGGTTTTAACCTTCTTTAATCGAACCAAATTTGGTTCAAATCTTGTGTTTTCTTTAATAACTCTTTGTCTATGTTCTTTTACTAAAACAAACTATCCTTTGCCTTTTTTGCTCTATCAATTTGTGTTTACATAAAATTAGGGTTTTTAGATCTTAATTGATTCTGTTATCTTTTAAAACTTCTGTCTAGGTTTATTATGTCATATTGTGCTGATTTTATGGTTTGTCTTTTGAATATTCTCTTGTCTATCTTATTTTACTCCGCTGATTTTATGGTTTACCAAAAACTTAGGGTTTTGAAATCTTCTACTGAGATTTTAATCTTTTCTTTCTTGTATGGTACTGATGTTTCCTTATTTTGCTCGATTTACCTTGTTCTCATTATAAACTTAACTTAGTTGATCTGACATTTGACTGTTGATTGATTCTTTAGAATACCTACCTTAGTCTAAGTAGTACTTGCCTAATTACGCGATGTTATGTCCTGCTAATTGATTGAACTCGACTTCAAATTGATTCTAGAATTATTTTCATTCCTTATTTGTGTATGTTTGATTTACACCCTTATTTGTCTGTATAATTAAGCACTATTTAAACCCTTTACCCTCTTCCTTTTAGGACTAACTCGAACTCTCATACTCTCACTAAAAAACATAATCTCTCTTATTCTGATTCTGTGCTAATTATCTCTAGTTTTGGCCGGCTGAAAGCCAAGTCCAAGTTATCCTAGAACTTAACGGATGTGGCATATTTACTTGATTTCTTACTTAACTGGCATGCCTTAATCCTTTGTAATTTCATTCTCTATGCTTTGCTCAACTAGCATGTTTTAATCCCAAGTATGATTCTGTCACTTTATGTGATTATATGATCTCATCTAGTCCTATGAGTGACATTGTTATTTTAAGATTAACTAGTTTAAATAATATGAATCCACTTACCAGTTAGCCTAATGTCTAAATTTGTTTCATGCGCTACTTGTTAATCTTACATTTGTTCTGAACTTAGTATTTCTATAATACTGTTAGCATGAAATTGGTTCATTAATCCTAACTATATAAAATTTTGTATGGTTACTTAAGTCATGAGTCTAGCCAACTTAAGTGTTTTGCCTAGTTGCTTCTGTGATTGAACAATGATTGTCCTAGGTACTAGCATGAATATTTAGCTTAACAGACTTTTAACTTACTTGAACTATGTGTTTGAGCATAACCTTGTTTGGTGTAGTTCTACCTGCAACTCTGTGTTCTAAACCTTGTTTCTTCTGGAATCAAACTGTTTTAAAACCTGTCCCTACCTCTTTTATGTACTGAGTTTAAAACCCTCACTCTTAGTCCCTTACATTCTCAACCATTCCAGTGTGAGCAGTGCTCAGGGTCCACGCGAGACTCCTATGAACTTTAACACATTGGAGACTGGTTTTCCAACTTCTTATGAGCTATCTTCTGAATGTATGATTTTGGTGTGAGCATTTTCCAGGGTCCCTGAGGCTCTTGGGAACTTTGACACAGTGGAAACCTGGTTCTGGTATGCTCTGGATAAATTACTATGATGTGCCTCAAAGTTGTTATGATTGGAAGGCCTGGTTTCTAGGTTTATTTGGGGTAGTAAAGCTGAGGGTTCTCTTATTTCCTTTTGATAAACCGGGTAGAAATATTGCCTATAGGGTTTAGTCATGCTGTCAATTCTTCTCATTTAGTAAAAACTATATGAGTTCTATATTGTTCTTAGAAATCCTGCCTATAGGATTTTCATTGATGGTGTTAATTTTGTGTTTGCATATTATAAGTCCCGCCTATAGGGATTGGCATTAAAATGCATATTAGAAATCCTGCTCATAGGATCTATCAATCCAACAAATGTGCATTAGCAATCATATCTATAGGACCCCGATGTTTGATTTGATAGATTTCTGGCAATCTGCATAATTTCTGCCCATACCCAGCTCATAGAAATCATGCCTATAAGATGAAAAAAATCAGTTAGAAATCATGCCTATAGGATTTAAATCAATTTAGTAGTAGATATCATGCCTATAGGACTAAAACCAGTTTCAAACCTAGAAATCATGCCTATAGGACTTAAGTAAGTACACAAGTTAGAGATTATGCCTATAAGATTAAAAGGGAATATAACCAATCTCCGTAAGTTAAAGTCAGTGCTACACCTCCCAATCATGTTTATAGGTCTGTAATCATCAAACTCGTAGAAATCATGCCTATAGGATTCTATCAATTGATTCTAAATACAATCGCCCTTTGGCGATCACTTAGGCAATGTACTAGTAGGGCTCAATAATTCTAGATTGATGTATTACTGCCTAAACTGCCCAGACCATGCTGAATAAAATCAGTAGGCAAACAACATGTTCTAACACTTTCTTTACTAAAATTGTTTATGTACATCTATTTTCTCGCATAGATATCCTGCCTATTGGATTTTTAAGATCGATAAAGATTGTTAAATTAATTGCGTGAATTTGTTGTTTATGTGTGGAGGTTAACGTGAGCCCTTATTTTCTTTATACTTGCAAGTCCTAATTGTTTTTTCTTATCAACTAGACCTTTACATTTTTTAGCAACGTAGGCTGGGTTTAGAACTATCCCAAGTAGAGGTCCTAATACCTGCAGGGGCATAGGTAAGGGACGGATAGTGCACACTCAGGGATCAAATTAGAATCAATTAGAGCACTTTAGGTAACAACTTAAAGATAGTAATCGTGTAGTAGGAGATGATAATCTGTGCCTGTTGAATAATATGAGTAACACCCCGACTCAAGGGAGTTACGAAGTATTATTTATGTTGCACGGGGTGATCCTTTAGGGACCCCCATCCCTATTAAATATTTCTCTCACTTCTCTAGACTAATTCATAAATTGCGTTCGGCTAGGACCCACTGTGAGCACATGATTTTTTCCCTATACGAGAACTACTCCCAAAAAATTCAAAATAAAATAGTTTTGCGCTGTGTGCAAATTTTGTGGATTTTGTGTTATTTTTCTTTTATAATTTGCAATTGTGCGTGCATGTTTATATGTCTAAATTAATAGAAAAATACAAAAATATGTTGCATGTACATTTAGGATTTAATTTTACATTTTTTGGATTAATTAGGTAAGTGGTTGTTTTACAAAAAAAATTGAAAAGAAATCAAAAAATAACGTGTTTCGCATTTTAATGTTTAAAGTGTCAACATTGTGTGATTTTTTCTTTTAAATTGGCATTTAATTGTGTGTGAGAATTATTATTAAGCGTTAATTATCATTTGTGAGTTAATTGGAGTTTCATAATTTACATTAGGATTTTTAGTTTTTGTTTTAAAAAAAATAGGAAAAGAAAAAAAAGAAGTGATAATAGAAATAAAAGGATGAATTTGGGCCAAGCTTGTGCCAGCCCAAACAATTTCCACACAATACCCAACCAAAACAGGCCCCAAACTCGTCCCCCAATCCAGCCCGTCTCCACACTCACCAAAAATGACGTCGTTTGGACATATTTAATCTGAGCCTTTAAATCAATCTGATCCAGCGGTCCAAAAATGCCTATCCATCCCCGACCCGTGTTTCCCGACCCAGCCCCAATTGTGCAAAACTACCCCGTTTACATTAATGGTTTAATCAGAGCTGTTGGATTCCAATCATCCAACGGTCCTAATTAAACCATTGATTTAATATACCAAAATCTTAATACCCTACCCCCCAATTCAAACCCCCTCTCCTCTGTCTCTAACATTCAGAGACCGCTCTAACACCCTCCGCCTCACACCACCGTCGACCGCCCGTCGAAAATCGCCTACGGCGGCGGTCGACGGCCAAATAGCTCCATTTTTACACCGAAGAACCCCCTTGACTTCTTCTCTCCAAATCCACACTCACTTTCCTTAGAATCACAGCCATATTCCTCGAATAGCAGATCAAAATTCAGGCCTTAACCCTAGTTCACCCAATCGCCCCCAAAGTCAACTGCCTGACCTCCCTCGTTCCTAGACCACCCTTAGCTTCCCTCAAATCGAGTTAGAACTGGTCGAATCCTAAATCGACTAAAGAACCCTAGAATTACCAAAGCCTGAGCATGTCCTAGTTAAGAAGAAATTGGGGTTTTAATCGACCTTAATCGAATTTTCCCAGTCGAGGACACTCGATTAAAGTCTATTTTTACCTCAAAAGAGTTCAAGCTTGAATTCATTGGGTTTCTGATTTCTTGAGGTATTTTTTTTGGGTTTCTGATTTCTTGAGGTATTTTTTTTCCTCTCTTTTGTTTGTTTTATTTTTGGTTTATTGTTATTTGTTTATGTTGTTGTATTAATTTTCTTTTCGATTTTGTCAGTTATCTTCATCTCTTTCTATATTTATTTTTCTGGTCCAAACTTGTCATCACTATGTTAATTGGATAGTATAGTCAATTGGATTGAGTAGAAATCACTCGTACCCTTGTCTGATTGTGTTCACTCAGGATTTTGTTTCTGTTTTGTTTTGTCAAAATGATTCGAAGTAGTTAGTCAATAAGTTTTGGCATAAAAACTGCGATTGTTTGGTATTGTTGTTGATTCAAATTGTCCCCTATATGCTATTGTTTGGACCTTTTCTCTCAATTACCAATCGTTTTGTTGCTAAGTTCAGTATATTACCATATTCTATTCACTTTGTTTAGTGTAATTTAGAATTGGAACATAATTATTTCCATATACATCTGTCAATCATAGTTTTAGTAGTTTAATATCTCTCTGTTGTTTGATCTAATCTGTTTAGTTTATGTTGTTGTTTGAGAGTTGTTAGAAGAATTGGTTATAGCTGATAGGTTTATCCAGATAAGAAAGGGATTGAGTAGTTTAGTAGTTTCAGTGATTTCAGGGGGTATTTTTGGGAATGAGGATACCTGAATAATTGATTAAAGGCTGCCAATAGTATTAAGGGGTAATTAACGAGGGAAAATAATAGGGGATTAAGGGGTAGTCAAGGATCGTTTGATAAAGGTAGTCAAGTAGGGGGCCACTAAGTGATGAGTGAGGTACTAATGGACTAGTCAAAAGTTAAAAGACATTGTTAAGTGGGATTAAATAGTTAAAAGATACCAATAGTGGAAGATAACTTTCTGTTTTAAGGACCAATATAAAATGATTAACTATCCACTAAGGCCTAAAATCCGGAAAGGAAAAAGCTGATTGAAAAGATTAGAGTAGGATAAAAGAGGGAACATTCTGCCACACATGGAGATAGACAGAGATATTGAGGAAAAGATTCTAAGAAAACAAATCTAAGAGCTTTAAGTCTATGACAGGAATTTTTAAAACTGGGGATCAGTCTATTTTGAGTGTATAACTAGACATTGTTTCATTGGGATTTTGGGTTAAAATTTGGTTTAATTCTAGTTCTGCCTGGGATTTGATTAGTTAAAAGGTGGCAGTTGGTTATTGTCTAGTTGTGTTCACTCTTGGGTTCATTCTGTTCAAGTTTGGTGTTGTGTTTGGTCTGCTATACGAATCTGGTTGGTTTTACGATAGTTCTGGATCATTAAGTCATTTCTGGGTTGCAATCGATCGTGTTTGGCTGCTATTTGAAATTCGAACCACTGTTTCTTGCACTGTTATTGCTAACTCCACCTCTTCCTGTTGTATTCTGAATCCCAGTACACTCTTTGAATCTTATTGGCATGTAGATCTTCATCTGAAAGTTGAACTAAAGTGGAAACACAATTTATCTAAAGCTATCAGTTGATTCAATGTGATTATTATAGTTAAAATGTAATAATGTAGGCTGTAATAGGCTATTTAGACTGTCATAAGACTGTTTATCACAACTAGGTAGTGTAATTGACTGCAATTAGTTTTGAATGATAGTTCCAATGCCTATCTCCAATATTTAATTTATTTAGTGCCTTAACAGAAGTGTTTGTGACATTAGCTCAGTGTAGTATAGTAGTGTAGTTCAGAGTACAATTTTGGGACCTGGTGATAGATATCTTAGTAAAAAATTTGTAATTGAGTTCGAATAACAGTGTGCCTTAATGCACAGGTCCTTGTGTAATTAATTAATTTTCATAGCATAATTACTTTGGGTCATCTAGCTGCTATAAGTGTCCATTGTTAAAGCCAAATCATTTCAAGTTTTTTTTGAAAATAGTCAATCGCTTCCTATCTCACAAAGTTTATAAAAATAGATATTAAAGCCTATGAACACAATGTAAACTGTAGGGTTCTAGTAATAATCCCATTCACTTGGGCTTTCGTCTCTTCCGCCCAAAGGCCCACGTCTGGGCATTGTGCATTTGCGGACAGAGTTAAACTAGTGAGGCCGGTCCGAGGCCCAAAACATTGGAGATTCATGGAGATTGCTTCGTTTAAATTCACTACCCGTTTCAGTTATCTTAATAGTGATACATTGATAATAATTAATTAGGACTTTCTTTTATTATTAGAGACAATATAAAATAGAAAATTTTAGCTTGCTTTAGATGGGCCTTAAAAATAATAAAAAATGAGATGAGCGTCGCCCAACAAAACATATAAATTGCGGGAACCTCATAGATTTTTTTACTAAAATATTTAGACTTCGGGACGTGCCGTTTAGCAAATTTTACGGCCTTTCCCAAAATAATAACGCGCTAGTCACTTTAGGCGCACCTTTAATAATTTTTACCTTCCTAAACCCGGGTGCACATTTATGTGACCCAAATCCAAATCTCAACGGAGTCGAAATGTGTCAATAACCACGGGTACATTGATGTGATATGGTTTGAGATGCGTTTTTACGACGTTGTAATTCTCATAAAATAATAATAATAATAATAATAATAATAAAAGCGGTTAAAGGCTAAAATTTGCATATAGGTTTGAGCATGTTTAAAAATCAGATAAATAAGCCGAATATGGCAGTTAAGCGACCGTGCTAGAACCACGGAACTCGGGAATGCCTAATACCTTCTCCCGGGTTAACAGAATTCCTTACCCGGATTTCTGATTCGTAGACTGTAATAAGGAGTCAACTTTTCCTCGATTCGGAATTCAAACCGGTGACTTGGGACACCATAAATCTCTCAAGTGGCGACTCCATTTCTTAATAAAAAATCCCGTTTCGATTGTCCTTTAATTGGAAAAACTCCCTTTACCACGCTCCTCGCGAGGTGCGGTAGCGGTAATAAGGAGGTGTGATAGCTCTGGCGACTCCACTGGGGATTGGTAACCCAGAACCACCGGTTCAGGGTTAGAAATCCGAGCTTAGAATAACTGTTGCATTTGGCTTTATTTATTATCTGACTTTATTATATGATTGGGCTTAAATGTGCAAATGATGCTTTTTACTGCTTTGATATTATTTGAACTGTATATATAAACTGTGCCGAATCCCTTCTCTTCTTATCTTTGGGGACGTGCTCGCTGGTCGAGACTTCCTGTTCTGTTAGTGTCATACCTTGAAATAAGAAAGAGGCTCGAAAAGTTTCTAAGCCGGCTGGCCTTTTGGTTCCGGGAAAGGAGCTCCTTCCTCGACTCGAGTTGTCCGCTCGGGTACACGGTCTAGAACAAACACCCAGGTTTTTAACCTAGTATAACAAAACCTCATGCCGAATCCCTAGTAGGAACTCTTATTTGCATCATGTTGCACTCGACTTAGGGGAATCAACACAGGGGTTGGGTCCGTCTAGGACAGGCAACCTGAAATGAAAAGACCATCCTGCTGCATCCTGTTTGTTTTACACATTTATTTGCTTCAGACTTGCATGCTGACCGGCTTCTAAAAATCAGAAATACTAAAAAATTGTGAAAAAGAAAAAAAAAATAGCAGTGTGGGGAGATAACTATTTTTTAGTGTTCTTTTTAGTTTAACTTATTTGAAAAAAAACAAAAGAAGAAAAGAGTTTTATTTTTTCAAAATAGTTTGTTTTATTTTTTACTGAAAGAAAAATGTTTTCAAAAATATTCTGCTTCATTTGTCAATAAAGGAAAAAATGTGATTTGGTTTTCAGAAAAGTAGTTTGTGTTTTAAAATGAAAAAATAATAATTCGTTTTGCTTGCCAATGATTTGAAAAAAAAATGAGTCTTGTTTTCAAATTCAGTACATTCTCTTTGCCCGAACTACGCATGTTTGATTCTCACCGGATGTGAGATACATAGGAAACCCTCATCGGGTCCAACCTCCCCTTTTGCAAAAATAGTCAAAAGTGTCAAATTTTTAATTTTCGTCATAGATAAGTCGGGTAATGCTCTTTTGTCCGGAAAGCTAACTTTGCATAAACGGTCGATTTTGGATTTTTTGACCGGTTGACTCACACAGCCTTAAAATCTTCATCCCAGAAGTACTGAAAGGCCGCGTTTGGAAAACCGGATCTATCTTTTGAATTTGGAAAAATGAAAAATAATCAAATCATTTTGAGTCAAATAAAATTTTCTTTTATTTAAATCACATTAATAAATGTGCAGGATGAGCACGAGTCAAAATGAACCTTTTTCAATCATGACTAAAGTCCCTCTCCAGCTGAGGCTATGGTGGAATGATCTAGGCAAAGAAGGGAAAGACGAAGTCAAGAAACATCTGAAAGGTCATACGGGTTTGTTGGAAATCAAGTCTCAGGGGGATATCATAAGAGCATTGGTCGCCTGCTGGGACCCAGCACACAAAGTCTTCCACTTCTCAGATTTTGAACTCACCCCGACTTGGGAGGAAATAGCTGGGCACATCGAAAGTGCTGAAGCTCCATTAAAACACAAATACCTGGTTGCTCCAAGAGCCGTAGCCGTGCACCGGTTCTTAGACTCATTAAAGATAGTCAGAACGGTCCATAACCCAGATTTGGCAAAAGGCTTTTGTACTCTGAGCTTCATATACCAAAGATACGGCTACGTGGGAGGATTTGACAAGCCAAATAACAAATTATGCAGCAAAAGTAACCGTAAAAAATGGGATGAACATAGACGTGTTGCTTTCATGATAACCTTCTTAGGGATTTTGGTGTTCACGAGGAAAGACGGGAATATTGATATAAAGATAGCTAGGGTCGTCAGTACTTTGCTCACTCAAGACGAAAGCACTCTTGCGCCCATGATAGTATCTGATATCTTCTGAGCTCTCACAGCCTGCAAAGCCAGAGGAGACTTTTTTGAGGGGTGTAACTTATTGTTGCAGATGTGGATGACCGAACACCTATGTCATCGTGCCCAGTTCCTGAGCTATGGTTCAGATGAGAAAACCTGCATAGAGGAGTTTTACACAAGAATTAATGGGGTCCGCTTACCTGAAGGAGTCTCGGCATGGACCTCATACTTTTGGACCCTCAACGCCAATCAAATATAGTGGACACTGGGATGGTTATCCGTCGATGAAGTCATATATATGCCAGCGGCTAGGCCCCATTTTCTCTTAATGGGACTCAAGAGAATTCAACCTTATGCACCCTATCGGGTTTTGAGGCAACTTGGAAGGTGCCAGATAGTGCCGAGAGATGAAAATCGAAGTACCCAAGTAATTGAAATCGGCCAGATCTGGAGCAAATGTCAATATCTGGAGGCAAACACTTGTGTACTAAATCGGGCTAAAGGTGAAGTTTCACCCGGATATCACGCTTCGTATAAAGGGGAAGTGTCATGTGGGAGGCCGGCCAAAAGACCTCACCTCCAGGAGTTTGCCGAGTCTTCACAAGAGCATTGGGATTAGTTAGCAAAGGAAGAAAGCTACGGGGTAGAAATCGGCAAACTAAAACAATAGGTTAAGGACCTGAAATTTAAAAATAGCATGCAAGTTGATGCTGATAAGGGGGAAAAGAACAAAATGGCCCAAGAAAATGAGGCACTGAAGGCCCAAATCCGACAAATAAGGATAGATGCTGGCAACCAACAAAGGAGTCGATCGGATGAAAAACTGATAAGGGGGTTGGAAAATCAAATCACTGATTTCCAAGAGGGTTTGGAAAGAGCTGAAGCTAGATTGGCTAGAATCCGAGCCAGATGGGCAAGGCGTACAGAAGAGCGGAAACTACGTCTGAGGCAGATGAAGAGGGACTACGAAGGGAGCATCTCTATATTGAGAGAAACAATATCCACCCTTGAAGAACGGCTCTTCAGGCAAGCCAGAGACTTTAGAGCCGATAGAAAATGATGTCATGACTTAATGACGCGGACGGAAAAACAGATGCAGGAGTTTCAAGATCAACTCTTCCACAACACTCTAGTGCTGGGGATGCGGAATCAACGAATAGAGCAATTTCTTGTGGAAAGGAACAGAATCAGGGGAAGAATCAAAAATATCGGGCACTACCTCACCATGAAGTGCCTAGCTTGTGAGGATATGTCCCGTACCATCTTCTTTGCTTCAATAATGATGTATGTCCACCAGATCATGGAAGACTTGAAATATCTGCAGAAGGGCCTTGCACCAAAGCTCGCGGGCACCAAATTTTAAAGCCTTAAAACATTCATAGTTTGAGTCTGTATTTTCTTTGCATTCAGAATCTGTTGTCCTTTGGAGTTCGTATTTCCCTTTTTCGCATCAAAGTCTATAGTCTGTTTCGGGTTTCCTTTCAAAAAAAATTTCGTTTTTACTAATAAAAGTGGGAAAATTCCAAAAAATTTTGGTTTCTTTATTTTTCGCACTTGTAGCCAAAACTACGCTCGGTCTGATTCATGCGGGGTCATGATACGTAGGCAATCTCCATAAGATTCGGTCGCCACTAAAAAGAAGAAGAAAAAGAAAAACAATATAAATAATAAGAAACAAATAAGGAAAGTTTTGGAAACACTTAAAGAAGAGGCAAATAAAATAAGTCGGGATAACACATGCGGTTAGAGCAAAGACATGTTAGAAATGGTTGAACTACATAGGGACATTGCATCCTCCAACGCGCAATTGCAATATGTGTTAAAACTCTAACGCTGACAAGTTTGTTGTTTTCCCAGTTTCGAACAGTTAGCTCAGAACATACTGGCACCATACCATTATCAAACAAGATCTAAAGGGCCCATACCGAAAAGCATGACTAGCTCAGAAAACAGTGTTGAGGAGGAAAAGACGGGAAATCAGATGCTGAAGGAGGCAATGGAAAAAATGGAAAAAATGAGACTAGAGATGAACGAAATGCAGCTAGCCTTGGCTAGGGTACAAAAGGGGCCCGAACCACCTATTACTCTTGCTCTCCCACCAGGACACACGACGGAATACCCTTCCCTTTGCCGTTCGACAAGCTTCCCAAGTCACCACTACTATCAGGAAAGAAATCCCTATGATCCCCAAGCTCCACCACCCAATCAAAACCTTCCCCCACCAAATGTTCCTATTTTTGTGGCACCCCCACCAGCCACGTTACAAAGATCACCTAGTGAGCCTTTGTTTCAGGCTCACGATAACCAATATTACCCCCCTGAACCTACCCTCAAAGCACCCGAGCCATATACTTATAATCCTCACTTCGAAATCCCGGTAGAGACTGTAAAGCCGGCTAAGGACTCGGAGCAGGACGAAGTGCTTCGAAAATTTAAAAGCCTGGAGTAGTCCTTCAGGAATATGCATGGGTTAGGCAATCAGGTCAGTGTATCTTACAAAGATTTATGTCATTTCCCTGATGTTCAATTACCGGCAGGGTTCAAGATGCCAAAGTTTGATCTATACGAGGGGCACGGTGATCCAATGGCACATCTACGGGGTTTTTGCAGCAAGATGAGAGGAGCAGGTGGTAAAGATGAGCTGCTGATAGCTTACTTCGGTCAAAGTCTAAGTGGGTCTGCACTGGAATGGTATACAAGACAGGATCCTAGCAGGTGGTACACCTGGGACGATATAGCATAAGCATTTGCGGGCCACTTACAGTACAACCTTGAGATCGTCCCTGACCGTCTAACATTGCTGAAACTTGAGAAGAAGCCCGGGGAAAGCTTTCGGGAGTTTGGGTTCCGGTGGAGAGAACAGGCAGCAAGAGTTGATCCTCCGATGAGAGAGGGGGAAATGGTGGACTACTTTCTGCAGACTTTAGAGCCGACTTACTTTGGTCACTTGGTGACGTCAGTTGGCAAATCTTTTAACGAGGTAGTAAAAATGGGCGGTATGATTGAAGAGGAACTTAAGTCCAACAAAATCCTGAGCTATTCGGCGATTAAAGCAACAACCCAGGCCATCTATAGCGGCACGGGAGGTGCACTCGAGAAGAAGAAAAGAGAAGAGGTCGCAACAGTAAAGGTAGGTAATTGGTCCAGATCGAGAAGTCCTTCCCCTCACTATCAATCCAGACCCCATCACCCAAATTATCCACACACTCTAAATTACACACACACTCCAACTACCCACCACAAGAACCATATTTCTCCGTCCATCAGGCCAGACATATACCCAGCCTCCGGCTCGCCTGCAATGGTGCGTGTCGGCTCCCCAAAATACATATCCACCTCGACAAAACACATATACACCACCAAGGGCCTACAGGAACCCTTCAGGGCCAGGTATCCACAGGAATCAGGCTTTCAGGAATAAAAGGGTGCAGAGACAGAGAACATTCACTGAGTTGGGAGAAACCTATACTGCTTTGCTCCACAAATTAAAGAAGTTTGGCTTGTTGAGTCCTGTTGAGCCCAGATTGCCAAATCCCCTTCCCAAAAATATGGACCACTCGGTAAGTTGTGAATATTGTTCGGGGTCTATCAGACATGATACTGAGAGGTGTTGGAAGTTG
>MU749152.1:51202-73393 GCA_026770625.1 Nicotiana glauca | reverse complement strand
GAGGGTCGGAATGGAATTCCGAGAGTTGCAGTAGCTTCGTTAGGTGATTTTGGATATGTCTGTAAATTTTCAGGTGATTCGGACATCGTTTGGTCGGGTTTTTGACCGAATGTGCAATTCGGAAGTTTTTAAGAAACTTAAGCTTTGATTTGATGAAAATGGACAATTTTGATGTTAAGGATAGCGATTTTATGATTCGAGCAAGTTTGAATGAGGTAATAGAACATATCTGTGCTTTTGGTTAAGCTCCCGAGGACCTCGGGGTGATTTTGGATGGCTAACGGGAATTTTTGAGTTGGAAAAATGCAGCAAAAATTGCAGGGCAAAATTGTTCATCGCGATCGCAAGCCTGGGGCTGCGATCGCATAGAAGGAATTGGAAGGGGCTCAGATTTGCTCTATGCGATCGCATAAAGGGGTCTGCGATCGCATAGGTTTGGGTGATTGGCCACTGCGATCGCGTGAGGTTGTTTGCGATCGCGTAAGGTCGAGTGGCAGTGTTCTGCAGTTGCGTGTGAAGGCGTGCGATCGCGTAGAGGAGGAAGGTAATTCTCTATGATCGCGTAAGAGGATTTTCACGGTCTGGAATTTTTGGTCTATGCGATCGCAATGGGATTGATGCGATCGCATAGAAGGAGCTACAGTGGTCTGGACAGAATGTTAAAAACATTTCAGTCGCGAACCCAAGCTCATTTCCTCCATTTTTTGGGCGAGATTGGGAGCTTTTGTCAAGGGTTTTGAAGAGTTTTCACTGGGAATCGATTGGAGGTAAGTTTTATGAGTTAAATACATGATTTTATTGAAGATTCATCCTTGAAATTCATGAAAAACATATCCAAATCATATGAAATTAGGGCTTGAAGTAAAAATTCTAAATTTGGGATTTGAGGGGCCATTTGTGGTCCGATTTGGGTGTTCTTGGTATGTACGGACTCGTGGCAAGATGAGGATTCCGAGAATGTCAATTTTGTATTTTTTCGAGAAGCGTGCCCGGGGCTCGGGTTTTACTAGTTTCGAGATTTTTGTTATATTTCGATTGTTTTGATTGGGTGTTGTCCCATTAGCATATTATGATATATTTGTATTGATTTTGGTTAGATTTGACGTGCGTGGAGGCCAATTTGAGGGGCAAAGGCATCGCGAGCGAGGAATCTCACCGGTTCGAGGTGAGTAATACTTGTGAATGATATCCTGAGGGTTTGAAACCCTGGATTTGCACATCATAGTGCTGTATTATGGTGACTTGCATGCTAGGTATGAGCGTGGGGTAGAGCACCATTGGGGATTGCGACTTGGTCCGTCCCGGTTGTTGATTTTACTATGTGATTGACTGAAAACTACTTGATGCTATCATGATGTGGGCTGATTGCCATGTTTGGGCTTCGTGCCAACTATGTGAATCCTTCGGGGATTGATATTACTGTTTTAGCATATCTTGCATATCATTTGATTTCATTCCAAGGTTTTAAATACTGTTTTGCAAACTCAGCCATGCTTCTAAGTTTTGAAAAACTTAAATGACATTTTAAATGTATTTCGGGCTGGAAACTTCTATTTTGTAAATCCCCAAGGGGCTTACTACATTATTTTCTGAACTGATTATAAAGTGACTTGAAATAGTGGTAACAACGACACTGTATGANACTGACCAATATATTGCGCTTGGGCTGTAGGAGCCCATCCGGAGTCTGTACACACCCCAGTGAGCGCAGGGTACCCATGGATCGGGCTACGCGCCGTAGCGGTCATGTGCATTGCATTGTATTCATGCATTCACTCATGTTTGTACTACGTGGCATGACATTTAGCACTCATATATCATTGGCATATATAGTGTTACTTGCCTTTTTGACCAGATACCCTTGTGTTATATGTTAAGGAGTGCAGTGCCCAAGGGGCAGACTTATAAGCCGACTTGCTCTATCCGATATAGCATTCATATGCTTGGCTGTTGAAAAAGAAAAAGGGATATTTGTAAAAGAGATTTTGAACTGATCTTGAGATTTTCTAAAGGATTTTTGCAGTATTTCATTTTTTTTTCCTCAAAGGGTTGTATTGTCTTTTATAGCATTTTGGTGTACCCATACGTGTTTTCTTACCGCTCAGATATTATTCTCTCTTATTACCACTGAGTTGGAAGTACTCACTTTACTCCCTGCACCTTGTGTGCAGTTGCAGGTATTGTTCACCTGCTAACGGGTTATTAGTATGACCGAAGGCCATATTGTGTTAGTTGAGCAAGGTGACCACTAGCGTTCGCGGCACCGCATTCCATCTTTGAATTCCAGTTTTATCTTGTATATATATACTGTGTGGGCCCAATAGTAGAGTCCCTACTCATTAGATGATCGTGACTTGTGACACCCCGGTCAGATTGTGTTGGGACGAAATTAATGGTTTTAAATGCCAATAAGTTGTGTTATCTATTCATTTATGTGTAATAGCTATTAATGAGTGGATTTGGGGTTGTTGGCTGGCCTTGTCTTCACGAGAGGCGCCATCACGATCGGGTATGGAATTTGGGTCGTGACAACACCCGAGCAGGTTGTACAGGGATTACAGACACCAGGAGCCGCCCCAGCTCAGCTAGTTGCACCGGTTGCTCCAATTGCGCCAGTCGCACCAGCTCCAGAGTATGTGGTCCCAGTGATGCCAGACGATGAGCAGCGTCGACTAGAGAGGTTTGGCATACTTCAACCTCCGACATTTAGTGGTACTGAGGGCGAGGATGCCCAGGGATTTTTAGACAAGTGTCAGTGGATGCTTCGCACTGCAGGGATCTTAGAGTCGAGTGGAGTGGATTTTACTACCTTCCAGTTCTCAGGGCCTGCATTTACATGGTGGGAGGAGTTTGAGAGGCGTAGGCCTGTGGGAGCAGCTCCCCTTACTTGGCAGCAATTCTCCACTCTCTTCCTGGAGAAGTATGTGCTGCAGTCTCGCAGGGAGGAGCTGCATCGATAGTTTGAGTGGTTGATCTAGGGTGACATGACTGTGACCCAGTATAAGTTGAGGTTCACGCAGTTGGCTAGACATACTACTTGGATGATCCCGACAGATCGGGAGAGGATTAGGAGGTTCGTGGATGGCCTCAACTATCCGATTCGTATTTTGATGACTGGAGAGAGGGTTGTAGCCGCTTCGTTTGAGGAGGTAGTTGACATGGCTCGACATATTGAGACAGACCGTCATCGGGAGCGTGAGGAGAGGGAGGCCAAAAGGCCTCGAGGTTTAGGTAGCTTCAGTGGTGCTCCGTCTAGGGGCCAGTTTTAGCGTGGCAGAGGTTGTTCCTTCAGACCTCCTCAGTCAGGTCGCCCAGAGTACAGTGGGACTTCTTCAGGCCGTGGTCATCAGGGAGTTCAGCAGGGCCAGTCTTCACTTAGTGCCCTCCCAGCCCAGAGTTCTACTCCTGCCTCTTCAGCCCAAGGTTCATCTGTAGCGAGGGGTTCCCTTCAGTCCCATTCTCCAGCGCCGGTAGTTGCTATGAGTGCGGTGAGTTTGAACACATGAGGAGATAGTGTCCTCGGCTTCGTGGTGGTCGGTCTCAGCAGAAGGATCAACCCTCCTCTTCTACTCCATCTACTTCAGCACCATCCCAGTTAGGTAGGGGTGGGGGTCAGATAGCTAGGGGCCGCCCTAGGGGTGGAGATCGATCTAGTGTTGGTCAGGCTCGGTTCTATGCTATCCCAGATAAGAGGGACACCATTGCATCTGATGCTGTTATCACATGTATTATCTCAGTCTGCCATAGGGATGCTTCTGCTTTATTTGATCCCGGGTCTACATACTCTTATGTGTCTTCATATTTTGCCCATCATCTGGGTACGACCCGTGGTTGTCTTGCCTTACCTGTGCATGTATCTACCCCGGTGGGGGATACCATTATTGTGGATCATGTATATCGATCTTGTCTGGTGACTATTGGGGGTCTGGAGACCCGAGTTGACTTGTTATTGTTGGGCATGGTAGACTTTGATGTGATTGTGGGTATGGATTGGCTATCCCCGTACCATGATATTATGGATTGTCATGCCAAGACAGTTACGTTGGCCATTCCAAGTGTTTCGAGGATTAAGTGGCGAGGTTCGACCGATTATGTTCCCAATAGGGTGATCTCTTTCCTAAAGGCCCAGCGGATGGTTGGGAAAGGTTGTTTATCGTACTTGGCTTTTGTGAGAGATGTTGGAGCTGAGACTACTAGTCTTGATTCTGTGCCCGTTGTGAGAGATTTCCCAGATATGTTTCCAGCAGACCTGCCAGGCATGCCACCGGACAGGGACATTGATTTTGGTATTGATCTGGTGCCGGGCACTCCGCCCATCTCTATTCCTTCCTATCGTATGGCACCAGCTGAGTTAAAGGAATTGAAGGAGCAGCTTCAGGAACTCCTAGATAAGGGGTTCATTCACCCGAGTGTGTCATCGTGGGGTGCACCTGTTCTATTTGTCAAGAAGATAGATGGCACAATAAGGATGTGTATTGATTACAGGCAGTTGAACAAGGTAACAGTGAAGAACAAGCATCCTCTACCGTGCATTGATGATTTGTTTGATCAGCTTCAGGGAGTGAGGGTATTCTCGAAGATTGATCTTCGTTCAGGCTATCACCAGCTGAAGATTAGGGACTCTGATATTATGAAGATAGCTTTCATGATGAGATATGGACATTATGAGTTTCTTGTTATGTCTTTTGGGCTGACTAATGCCCCAGCTCCGTTCATGCATTTGATGAACAGCATGTTCCGGCCGTATCTAGATTCATTTGTGATTGTGTTTATTGATGATATCCTGGTGTACTCGCGTAGCTAGGAGGAGCATGCTCAGCATTTGAGAGTAGTATTACAGATATTGAGGGAGGAGAAGCTTTATGCAAAGTTCTCCAAGTGCAAGTTGGGTCTGTGGCTTTTCTGGGACACGTGGTGTCTAGCGATGGTATTCAGGTTGACCCAAAGAAGATAGAGGCGGTGCAGAGTTAGTCTAGACCGTCCTCAGCTACGGAGATTCGGAGTTTCCTCGGTTTGGCAGGGTATTATTGCCGGTTTGTCCAAGGTTTTTCATCTATTGCTTCGTCCTTGACCAAGTTGACGCAGAAGGGTGCACCATTTGTATGGTCGGACGAGTGTTAGGACAGCTTTCAGAAGCTCAAGACAGCTTTGACCACAGCTCCAGTGTTAGTCTTGCCATCAGCTTCAGGTTCTTACACCATGTATTGTAATGCTTTGAGAGTTGGGATTGGATGTGTGTTGATGGAGGAGGGTAGAGTTATTGCATATGCTTCTCGTCAGTTGAAGTCTCATGAGAAGAACTACCCCGTTCATGATTTAGAGTTGGCTGCCATAGTTCATGCTTTGAAGATTTGGAGGCACTAATTATATGGCATATCCTGTGAGGTATATACTGATCATCACAATCTTCAGCACTTGTTCAAACAGAAGGATCTAAATTTGAGGCAGCGGAGGTGGTTTGAGTTGCTCAAGGATTATGACATTACCATTCTTTATCATCCGGGGAAGGCTAATGTAGTGGCCGATGCTTTGAGCCGAAAGGCGATGAGTATGGGTAGTTTGGGCGTACATTCCAGTTGGGGAGAGGCCCTTTGCAGTTGATGTCTAGGCTCTGGCCAATCGGATGGTGAGGCTAGATATTTCGGAGCCAAGTCGGATGTTGGCTTGTGTGGTATCTCGGTCTTCCTTGTATGACCGCATTAGAGAGCGCCAGTATGATGATCCACATTTGCTTGTCCTTAAGGACATGGTTCAGCATGATGATGCCAGGGATGTGACTATTGATAGTGATGGTGTGTTGAGGATGCAGGGCCGGATTTGCGTGCCCAATGTAGATGGGCTTCGAGAGTTGATATTGGAGGAGGCCCACAACTCGCGGTATTCTATTCATCCGGGTGCCGCAAAGATGTATCAGGATTTGAGACAGCATTACTCATGGAGGAGAATGAAGAAATATATTGTAAGTTATGTAGCTCGGTGTCTCAACTATCAGCAGGTCAAGTATGAGCATCAGAGGCCCAATAGTGTGCTTCAGCGTATGGATATTCCCGAGTGGAAGTGGGAGAGGATTACTATGGATTTTGTGAGTGGTCTCCCTCGGACAGCGAGGAAGTTTGATTCGATTTGGGTGATTGTGGATCGGCTGACCAAGTCCACGCACTTCATTCCTGTATGTACCACCTATTCTTCGATGCCGCTAGCAGAGATTTTCATCCGAGAGATCGTACAGTTGCATGGGGTCCCAGTTTCCATTATATCAGATAGGGGTACTCAGTTTACTTCTCAGTTCTGGAGGACTTTTTAGCGAGAGTTGGGTACACAGGTAGAGTTGAGCACAACGCTTCATCCTCAGACGGACGGGCAGTCCGAGCGTACCATTCAGATATTGGAGGACATGTTGCGTGCCTGTGTTATTGACTTTGGAGGTTCTAGGGCTGATTTCTTGCCACTTGCAGAGTTTGCTTACAACAATAGCTATCAGTCCAGCATTCAGATGGCACCGTATGAGGCCTTATATGGGAGACAGTGTAGATCTCCGATTGGTTGGTTTGAGCCCGGCGAGGCTAGGTTGTTGGGGACAGAGTTGGTCCAAGATGCCTTAGATAAGGTGAAAGTGATCCAAGAGAGACTTCGTACAGCTCAGTCGCGTCAGAAGAGTTATGCGGACCGGAAGGTTCGAGATGTATCGTATATGGTGGGCGAGAAGGTCTTGTTGAAGGTTTCGCCTATGAAGGGCGTTATGAGGTTTGGAAAGAAAGGGAAGTTGAGTCCGCGGTTCATTGGCCCTTTTGAGATACTTAGGAGGATTGGAGAGGTGGCCTATATGCTTGCTTTGCCACCCAGCCTATCGGGAGTTCATCCGGTATTTCATGTATTTATGCTCCGAAAGTATGTTGGGGACCCCTCTCATGTGTTGGACTTCAGTACAGTTCAGTTGGATGATGATTTGACCTATGATATGGAGCCAGGTATGTTTCTTGACCCGCTCGAGGACGAGCGTTTATTTTAGTTGGGGAAGATGTGATGCCCCGGCCCATCGTCACATGAGTTACCGCCCCATTTTCCCCATATTATGTTGCTCTATGTTTCAATATCAGTATTTGAATGGATCGGATAGAATGAATTGGTTTTAGCTGGAAATGAGGCACTTAGCCTCTTAGAAGGAAGCTGGTTTTGGAAAAGTCAACCAAAAGTTGACTATGTAGTTAGAGGGCTCGGATGTGAATGTCAGTGATTCGGTTAGCTTCGGGGTATGATTTGTGACTTAGGAGTGCGATCCGAATTGAATTTGGAGGTCCGGTGTAGAATTAGGCTTGAATTGGCGAAGTTTGAATTTTGGCGAATTTTGGTTGATAGGTGAGATTTTGATCTGAGGGTCGGAATAGAATTTCGAGAGTTGTAGTAGCTTCATTAGGTGATTTTGGATATTTGTGCAAAGTTTCAGGTCATTCGAACGTCGTTTGGTCGGGTTTTGGATTGAATGCGTATTGCAGAAGTTTTGAAGAAAACTAGGCTTAAATTCGATGTGATTTAATGGTTTTAGCGTTGCTTGACGAGTTTTGAGGATTGGAACAAGTTTGAATAAGTTTTTAGGATGTGTTGGTTTTTTAGGTTGAGGTCCCGAGGGCCTCGAGGTGATTTCGGATGGTTAAACGGGAATTTTGGAAGCATGCAACAGGTCTGATCTTCTGGCTTCTGGTATTTCCTCATATGCGAAAAAGGAGCCGCAGGAGCGGTTCCGCAGATGCGGCTATGGGGTCACAAAAATGGTCCTTGAGGGGCCTGGTATATTCCGCAGAAGCGAAAATCTCTCCGCAAAAGCGGACACCGCAAAAGCGAATTTTGATCGCAGAGGCGGTCCTGGGGAAATAGTGGAGACCGCATAAGCGGTCATGGTGATCGCAGAAGCGGCAACCGTAGGTGCGGTTTAAGACCGCAGAAGCGGTCCCGGGGATTTTAAGTGAAACCGCATAAGCGGTCATTTGGTCGCGTGTGCGGGACCGCATGTGCGGTTAGTTGACCGCATAAGCGGAAACCGACCTGGAATTAAAGTGAACAGTGTTCACGAATTGGAAAAGAGAAGGAAAATATTTTGGACTTCGGCTTAGGCGATTCTTGGGCAATTTTGGAGAGAATTCAAAGGGGTTTCATCAGGTAAGAATTATTGGACTCGGATTATGTTATTATGGTGTAAAAATATGGATTAATCACTGAATTTCAAGGAATTAAGGGTTAAAAATAGAGGTTAGGGCTTGAAACTTAAGAGGGTTGAATTGATGATTTGAGGGGTCAAATGGACTCCGATTCTTGTGTATTTTATATGTACGGACTCGTGACGAGACGAGGATTCCGGTGATGTAAATTTTGTAAGTTTTTGAGAAGTGGGCCCGGGGATCGGGTTTTGCCAACTTTGTGTTTTTGGGTGTTTTTCGAGTTCTTTCAATTGGTTTATGTTCCATTAGCCTATTGTAATGTATTCATTGTGGTTTTGACCAGATTCGACGCGCGAGGAGGCAGATTAGAGAGGAAAAGGCATAGCGGACTAGTCTTGTGGCCGACTTGAGGTGAGTAATAGATGTAGATAATGACCTGAGGGTTTGAAACCCCAGTATATCACACTGTGACACTATATTGAGGCGAGACACGTACTCTACGGCGAGTGCGGGGTCGTATGTGATTGGGGACTATGGCATAATCCGACCGAGTGTTATTCATACTGTGTTATTGGTTAGAAATTTGGTTGGTAAATATCCTACTTGGATTGTTATGAGTATATTTGGGTTGTATGCCGATGATTTGGATCCCTTAGGGATTATTATCACTGTTTCCATGATGTTTAGCATGTTTTCATGATATCAGTCCTGAGTTAAACACTGTCTCAAAATGACTAGCAAATTTCTAAGGTTTTAAACACTAAAACTTTAATTTATGATAATTGGAACTGAAAATGGTAAGTTTGACTATGCCCGTGTGGCTTGCATGCATATAACTAGATTGATTGTGGATCGGGCTGCACGCCGCAGTGAATGTTACAATGATATTGCGGTTGGGATGTAGGATCCACTCCGGAGTCTGAACCCCCACAGTGAGCGCGGGTACCCAAATGGATCGGGCTGCGCGTCGCATCGGTCATGTGCATTGCATTGCATTCATGCATAGATGTCTATCTGCTTTGCCTGTTATTACCTGATGTTGTTCCACCGTTAAACGCGTAGAATTATTGGTTATAGCTTTGCATTATTATATTTCGGAATTTCTTACTGTCAGCCATTATATATGTCTATTACCACTGACTTGGAAGTACTCACTTTACTCCCTGCACCATGTGTGCAGATTCAGGTGTTCCGGGAGCTTAGTTGAGCTATTTGCTGCTTCCAGAGCTTTCAGCAGCTGTCGAGTTAGCTGCCTGATGTCCGCAGGACCCGGCTTCTCCCCTATCCCTTTTATCTTTTTGCATTTTAGAACATCAGTATTACTGCGGATTTATTTTTACTCTGTGTTATTAGAGGCTCTAGACTCATGACCCCAGGTCTTTTGGGAGTTTTATTGGTGTTATCATGATTTTCAGTATTATCCCTATCTATCAGTTGAATCATTAAGCCTTGCTAACAGTTATAAATAGTTAATTAGCCGGTATTGAGCTTCATGCTCGGATTGAGGGTGTTAAGTGGTCGGGCTTGCCTAGCAATTATTGTTGGGCGTCATCACGACCGGGATTGGGGTCGTGATAGCTATTTTCTCGTCCTTTTTTCTGGATCATTACTGCCTTGCAACTCCATACAATCTCTATCAATCCTTAGTACTCTATTTGATATGTCTCTATTCCTTTACTTTCAAATTTCACCAACAACAATGAGTCATCATATAAAGCAATCTCATTACAGGCCCTTTAACAGACCTTTCCTATTTCATAAATATTTAGCCAGATAAACGAATATAAATTGAAACAAACAAATGTTGCTCGAACACAACGTTTAAGAAGAGTTCCCAAATCATCTTAGGCATTATTAAGCCTTCCTAATACATGATATGATGAATAAAATCTACCAATAAAAAATCACATACATAAATTTTTTCCAATAGCTATTCGAGTTAATTCATCCAATTTTTGTCATTCTCAACCCATACACTAATTTTAGTACTTATCAAAATTGAGTTATCATGAATTCTTACTTTTTTTCCTTCGGCTATGTAGAGTGAGGTGATTGCGAAGAGGCAGCTATAAAGAACCTAAAAACATACTCGTGATTCATAATTCATGAAAGTATGATATATAGAAAACAAAGTAAAGAAAAAGAAGAAGAACATACATTAGGAGTAAAATTAAATATCCTATTTTTTTTAAGTTAGCAGAATAATAAATGTCAATACCTTAAAAAAAAGAAGAAATAGAGCCAAATCAGCGAGAAAAAGGAAACATCAATGAAATTGGACGGAGAATAAACCTTAAAATGGTGATTCCGCAATTGTTGAAAAATACAAAATCTAAGAAAATTTATCCATAAAATTGAAAATAGTTACTCATATCTAAAAGAAGCAAAAAAAGAAAGAAGACAAAGTAAAAACCAAGAAGATGAGAGAAAATATTGAGAGAATCATACCTGAAATCTAACAGATAGATAAAAAGATGAAAATAGCTAAAGTATTGTTGAAAGCTTGAAGATGGAGAACTGCAGTTCTCCTCCGGTCGATTGGAATAGAAGAGAAGGAAGTCGGAAGAGAAAATATTTCTAGACCCATATCGTGTAAAATAAATAGATGGAAGACACTTTTACATTTCATCAAAATGATAATTTTGCCCTTGGTCGACCAATCTTTCCTTTTCTATATAATAGAAAAATATTGTTCATACTCCCTCCGTTTACTCTTATTATACTAAAAATATATTCACTTTTATTTGTAAACTATACTAAATCACGAGAAAGATAATTTTTCCCCTATTTTACCCTTATCATTAACTACTCATTCCCCAAAACTTTTGGAGATGCTATCATTATTACGAGTAAAATTGTAAAATACATACATTATTTATTTTTTCTTAAAAGGAATATAAAGTTAAATTTTGACAATTAAAAGTGAATGGTGGGAGTAAATGAAATTAATAATATTGTAATACAATTAATTAAACAAAGAAAAGGTAAAATTGTCTCTCTTAATTAACTTCTTCGGAGTAATTGTAAGTTTTTCTATACATTGAGTAAAATGTATAATCATTTTATAAGTTGCTCATAATAAAAGTGTCTGCGTACACTCATATTTTATTTTATTTTCATTTTTGTAAAGGAAAAAGTTAGGTAACGGTATACTAAAAGATCTTGATGCATTAGATAATTATACCCATAGAAAAAACAAAAAAAACTAATTGGATGAGATCTTCTAAAGAGGAAACGGTTGTGCAATTTTTTTTCTTTTCTTTAACATGTGCTAGTTATTAGAGGGTAAGATGTAAACTCAAAATGGCAAGAGTTGCATGAAAAAGAAGAAGAATAATAAATACTAACTTTATGGTTATTGCTCTCCATATATATATGCATAATCATTAGCAGAAGAACAGCATAATATGAACACCCAAAGAAGCAACAGAAAAAAAAAGAGACAAAATTCGCAAAAGATATATGATAAAAAGGAGAAGAAAATTTGAAGCCCTACACATACAAAATAATAAAATCAGAGTTTAAAGCATGAGAAACCTTCAAGTCATATACAACTTTTGCTCGTGTATATGGGCAACATTTGCTATCGATTTGCCTTGAGATGTTGGAGTCTTCATCATATGAAAATTTATCAAACACAAAAGAACAAAATTAATTAAAACCCATCAGTATTAGCTGTTGGGATGTGCGTCAAGCTAAGAGAAGGAAAAGAATATTTATGAGAGAAAAGCAATAAATTGCACAAGATAAGATTTATGTGGTTCGGTAATTTTTGCCTATTCCACGGCCACACAAAGAATAGCTCTTTATTTATTGAAGAGAGAAAGAAGAAGCTTTGGGATGATCTACAAATAAAAATGTAGACCCCTATTTATAAGCATTTGAATGCTCTGCCGAGGTAAGCACTTACATCATAAGAATGCCGATGTAAGCGCTTACATCACAAGAATGTCGAGGTAAGCGCTTACATCGCAAGAATGTCGATGTAAACGCTTACATCATATTTTCATCTCTTTTTTATTTTTCTTTCTTTTGTTTTATCTACTTTCACATACAATTATATGTTTGCTCCTATCAATCTCCCTCTCAAAACTATGTTACATCAAGAAAGAAAGAAAATTTGCTATTCTCTGGTGGTGTCATCACGCTATCAGTCTTGAAGGCTAACTGAGGCCACACACAGCCTCAGTTTGTCAACACCGACAACTTTGGTCAACATGTCTGACGAGTTCTTCGATCCTGATATCTTCTGCAGGGAAAGAGTTCCTTCATTTATCAACTCTCGGATATAATGATTCCTCAACTAGATATGCTTCGATCTTGCATGAAACACTGGATTCTTGGCAAGATGAATTGCACTCTGGCTATTGCTGAAAAGCTCACAATTGTCCTGCTCTTTACTAGCTCTTTAAGAAATTTCTTGAGCCAAATTATCTCTTTTCCAGCTTATGAGATTGCCATGTACTCTGCTTCAGTGGTAGATAGAGTAACACTTTTCTGAAATCTAGACATCCAACTAACAGCAGTACCACCCAAGGTGAACACATAGCCCATGTTACTTTTTCGACTATCCAGATTGCCGCCTAAATTTGCATTAGCAAAACCTTGTAAGATAATATTTCTCTTTTTAAAACAAAGTGTCATGCCTGAGGTGCCTTTGAGATATCGCAATATCCATTTTACACCTTCCCAATGCTCCTTTCCTGGATCTGACATGTATCTACTGACAACTCCAACTGCATGGGCTATGTCAGGTCTAGTGCAAACCATATCATATATCAAACCTCCTATTGCTGAAGCATACGGAACTTTGGACATGTACTTCCTTTCTTCATCTGTCTTAGGTAATTGGCCCTTTGACAGATTTAGATGGCTTCCGAGTGGAGTGCTTCTGGTCTTTGCATCATGAAGACTGAACCTACTTAGTACCTTCTGTATGTACTTTTCTTGAGACAACTTTAAGGTTCCTTCCGACCTGTTTCTGCTAATCCTCATCCCAAGCATTTGCTTAGCTGGTCGTAAGTCTTTCATTTCAAACTCCTCCGCCAGTTGTTGCTTAACCAAATTGATCTCATTTATTCTAGATCATGCAATTATCATATCATCAACGTACAACAGTAAAATAATATAGGATTCATCAAGATTTTGATATAACAACAATGGTCCATCGCACATCGTGTGAAACCATTTTTATACATGATATCGATCAAATTTCTTGTACCATTGTCGGGGAGCTTGTTTCAAATGATACAAACTCTTCTTCAACTTACACACAAGGTTTTCTTTACCAGAAATTTGAAAACCTTCAGGTTGCTTCATGTAAATGTCTTCTTCGAGGTCACCACGCAAGAAAGCAGTTTTAACATCTAGCTGTTCTAAATGCAAATTTTCTGCAGCTACGATACTTAGCACCAACCTGTAGTAGTTAATTTGACTACAGGAGAGAAGATCTCAGTGTAGTCAATTCCTTCCTTCTACTGAAAGCCTTTCACTACTAATCGTGCTTTGTATCTGTTCTTACCATCATGCTCTTCCTTTGCTCTGTACACTCACTTATTCTGTAATGCCTTCTTTCCTTTTGGTAACTCCGTAAGTATCCATATTTTATTATTTTAAAGAGAATTCATCTCTTCTTTCATGGCTAGCTTCCAATTATCAAATTTTATCACCTGCATTGCTTCAACAAAATGCTCTAGTTCTCCAGCATCAGTTAGAAGTAAATAGTGAAGAGAGAGAGTTAACCTATCTGGAGCATTCGTGACTCTTTTAGATCTCCTCAATGTAGGTTCATGGGTAATAGAATCCGAATTTGATTCAAGTCCTGATGTCAGATTTGGGTATGCATTTGATTCTATCTCTGGTTTCGGTTATAGTTCTGATCCAGGTTCTACTTCTAGTTCTTCTTCAAATTCAGCTTCTGGTTCTTCATCTTCAATTTCAGAATCATTTGTAATCCCTCTAGCCACTTCATTTGCTAAGATTTCTTCTAACTCAACTGTTTCAAACATTATCTGTTTGCTGGTATTGGTTAGTTCTACTTCAAGCTTGTCCTTGTACATCACATTTTCATTAAATGTGACATTCCTATGTCTTAGGATATTTCTATTCTGATCATCCCAAAACCGATAACCATAATTATCATCACCATAGCCAATAAAGAAATATTTCTTGGCTTTAGGATCAAGCTTATATTTATCATTAGAGTTTACATGAACATAAGCAACACAACAACAAAATTTTAAATGGGAGAGAGTTACCTCATTTCCTGTCCATAGCTCATCAGGAATTTCAAAATTCCGGTACAGGGGGTCCCTTATTTATGAGGTAAGCTGTCGTGTTAACAGCCTCAGCCTAAAAATACTTCAACGATCCAAAATGTATTCTCATACTTCTGGCTCGTTCATTCAGGGTTCTGCTCATCCTCTCAGCAACACCATTTTGTTCTTGTGTTCCAGGAACTGTCTTGATCATTCTAATCCCATTCTCCGAGATATATGCTTTGAACTCTTGGCTATCATACTTTCCTATATTGTCAGACTTCAGATGTTTTAACTTTAGACTTATCTGATTGTCAATTTCAGCTTTCCATCTTTTAAAGGTAACAAACACATTAGATTTATTTTTCAGAAAATAAACTCATACCTTTCTTGTGGAATCATCAATGAAGATGACATAATAGCGTGAGCCTCATAGAGAAGTTACAGGAGTTGGTCCCCACACATCTGTATGCACTAGTTCCAGCTTCTCTTTCTTTGGTGTCCTTCCCACCTTTGAGAAACTAACTTTATTTTATTTCTCGTAAATACAATCTTCGCACAAACCTAATTCAACGTGTTTTAGGTTTGGCAACTTTTCTTTAGGTGCCAAAAGCTTCATTCCCTTCTCACTCATATGCCCGAGCCTCCGGTGCCACAATGTTGTATCACGACCATGATCAACTGTTGCTATAGTATCTCTTTGTATTGCAGTTGAATACAGTGTTCCCCTTTTGAAGCCTCATGCCACAACCAAATTCCCATTTGGTTATCACCCACGATCCGTTGCCGAATGTTGTTGTATATCCTTCACCGTCAATCTGACCCATAGATATCAGATTTTTTTAGGCCAGTAGTATGTCGTATATTTTGCAATTTCCATAGCGTGCCTTGTGAAGTCTTTATATGAACTTCACCTTTTCCGGCAATGTCGAGAGGTTCGTCGTCTGCTAGATAAACTTTCTTAAATTTTCCAGCAATATAATTATGCAATATTTCTTTGCATGATGTAGAGGGAAAGGACACACCTGAGTCCAGAATTTAAGATTCGACTGGACTGTCTGCACAACAAATTAGTGCATCACCGACTTGTTCAGCAATTACATTTGCTTAATTTTCTTCCTTCTTCTTCTTTGGTTCTCTACACTGGCTACTGTAGTGACTCTTTTTATCGCAATTCCAACAAATAATGTCCTTGTAATTTTTGAATTGTCCTCTTCTCCTTGACTTTGATCTGCCACGACCATAACTCTGTCTTCTTTGGTTGATTCTCCCCCTGCTTTCACTACTAAAAGCAAATCTTGGGGAATCAAGTGGCTCTCTTCGGCGAATATCTTTGCTTAGAACCAAGTCTCTCATATCATTCAACTTACGTTTGATACTTCCTTATGAAATGCTAAACAACAGTTACTGTTGCAGACCAACTCCCCGGTAGAGATGATAGTAGAATCAACGCCCTGATTTCATTATCAATTGTTATATTAACAGAAGTCAACTGAGTTAATATTATATTGAGCTCATTGATATGTTTCGTGACTGTTCCACCTTCTGTCATCTTTAAGTTGAACAATCGACGCATCAAATAGACTTTATTTGAAGTCGATAGCTTCTCGTACATATTTGATAACGCCTTTATCAGGCCTACAGTGGTCTTCTCGTTAATGATGTTAAACATCACATTTCGTGCTAGTGTCAAACGAATCACACCAAGAGCTTGGCGATCCTAATAGATCCCAATCGGCTTTGGCCATAGTCTTCGGTTTCACCTCGGTCAGAGATAAGTATAATTTTTTTTGGTATAAAAATCCTCTATTTGCATTTTCAGAATCCAAAATCTTTGCCATTAAATTTGTCAATCTTAACCTTCCCTTCTTCCAATGCCATTTTTTACAAAAACAATTTATGTGAATAGTGCTTATGAATAGTAATGATGATCAATAGTGTCGCACTATTCTTGTGAATAGTACCTACACCAATACTGTACCTTTTTACCAAAAATACACTGTTTGTACTCTGATACCAGTTGTTGGGAAGTGCGTCAAGCTAATAGAAGGAAAAAAATATTTTAGAGAGAAAAGCAATAAATTGCACAAGACAAGACAAGGCAAGATTTATGTGGTTAGGCAATTTTTTCCTACTCCACGGCCACACAAAGAATAGCTCTTTATTTGTTGAAGAGAGAAAGAAAAAGTTTTGGGATGATCTACAAATGAAAATGTAGACCCCTATTTATAGGCATTTGAATGCCCTGCCGAGTAAGCGCTTACATCATAAGAATACCGATGTAAGCGCTTACATCATAAGAATGTCGAGGTAAGCGCTTGTATCACAAGAATGTCGATGTAAGCACTTGCATCATATTTTCATCTCTTTTTTATTTTTCTTTATTTTATTTTGTCTACTTTCACATACAACAATAGGTTTGTCTCTATCATTAGAAATTTTGTTAACTCAATATAATGACACATCCAAATTTATAAACAGAAATTAAATAGCAAAAGTTAAAACGAAAGAATCAAACCAAAAGAGACAAAATAATCGAAGCAGGCATACCACAGTACAAAATGTAAGAAAAATGGGAAAATGTGAATGTTCTTCCAAGTCTTCTTCATAACAGTTCCTTTTCTTCCTTATTCTTTTTCAAATTTCTTTCCTATTTTTCTGATTTTTCTGATGGTGTCTTATGGGATTTATAGTTGATAGAAAAATTTGGGCCAAATATATATACAACCCCTTAAACTTATCCAGTTTTTTCAGTTAGGCACTTGAATTAGGAGTAGATCCTATTGAACACTTAGGGGTCGTTTGGTAGGGTGCATAAGAATAATGCTGAATAGGGTGTATTAGTAATACTGGTATTTGTTATGCTTGCATTAGTTATGCTGATATTACTTATGCTTGCATTAGTTATGCTGGTATTAGTTATGCTAACATATTTCTTATCAATTGTTTGGTTTGATGTATTAAAACATTGCACAATTTCTAAAAGAATTATTTGTTTACAAAAATGCCCTCAAAACTAGTCCACACTCTAGCTTTTAAAAGAAACATATGTTGAGAAATATTTTTATATGAAAAGGTTTAAAAAAAATATTTTATTTGCATACCTATATTGTAAAATAAAATTAAATATTTATTTATAAAAAAAGAAAATATGCTAAGAATTTTTTTATTTACTAGGGATATAATTTATTTCTCATTATTTGGATTATTTTGAACTTGTATTAATATACTAACTAGCATATTTTAATCAAGCATAAATTTTGAAGGACAATTTGTCTTTAACTAAGCTAATGCATGCATTAAAACTCATTACATTGCTAATACCATTATTTTCTATGCATTAGTTATGCATAGGATAATACCAAATAGGATGTATAACTAATGCTTGCATAAGTAATGCATGAGTTCAAAATGTCTACCAAACAATGTATTATTAATACTCAAAACTAATGCACCATACCAAACAATGTATTATTAATACACAAAATTAATACATGCAGTAGCTTATCTAATGCACCCTACCAAACGACCCCTTAATGTGATCTAGAAATGCGTCTAGTAGACACACACAACTGACATGGCAGCGTGCGTGCATCTCACACCAAAGCAGAGCGTGAAGGACCAACAATTTTATTTTTAATTTTATTTCTCTTTTCCTTCATCTTCTCTTCCATCGACAACCATTTACAACACCAAAATCTCTGCCAGTCTGCCTCCATAACCATATGCAAAAAGAAAACAGCACATCAGAAAGCAAATCTTTTGCTTTAATAGTATAAAAAGTCAAAGTTCTACATCATTCTTTTCTCTCTAATTCTCTCGGTGTTAGCTCTAACACATTTGCTATACCACCAATGAAATCTCCAGCAACTTTACTTTCATTTCAAAAAAGAGCATTAAGTTGACATTTTTTTTGGTTATATCTACGATGAATTTTTCTTTTTGGAGTTCTAGGGAAAAATCTTTTACTTTTAATGCAAAAATCTCAGGTAATGTTGCTTAATGATACGAATTTTAACTGAAAAAGTAATGCTTTCAGAGTGTCGATTTGTAGTTTGAACGGATTCCTCATCGTAAATGGCAGCAACTACTAGTAATTAATAGAGAGGCTTCTTCTTCCTCGACCTCCGTGGCGGATGATGATGGCTTTGAAACTGTAACACATCAAACATTTAAGGATGAGAAAGAGATCGCCGGCAAGGATTTTCGGTGGTCGGAGATGATCTCAAGCGAGGTGGATGGCGGCAACAGCAACAAGAAAATTAAGGTGGAGAGGGGGAGCCATTCAGGAAAAATATTGAAGAAGAAGCTCTTTTTTAAATTAAAAATCTACGTGTCATATATTGATTGGTCTTTTTTTGAACATGTCAGGCGTTTGAGACTCACGTACTTTGTTGTTTTAAGAGGCTGTCCATTAAGTGTTCAATAGGCACATTTTTGGATCACATTAACTGTTCAATAAGAACTAAGTGTCTAAGTGAAAAAAGTGAACAAGTTTAAGGGGCTATATGTATTTGGCCAAAAATTTGTGAGGCTTTTAAAGTTCTATAATAAGGCATTCCGATCGGCTTTGAATAGGTGAAAACGATTGTTTTATTGAAACTGATCTGTACACGTTGATTTATTTATGAGGAATTGATTGATGTGTAATAGACGTGACTTTTCCGTCTTTAGTATGGACCAAACATTACAGAGGTGATTTTTGGGTTTTTTTATAAATCAACGTAAGGAGAAAATAACAAAAAATTGAGAAAAAATATAAATACAAATTTTGGCTTTAGAGTATGCCACATCACCTCTGTTAGGATCGGAACTCGGATATTGCGGAATTTAGCAAAACAACGTTATGATGACAATAACAAAGACAATAAAAGTTGATAACAACTGCAATTAAAGCATATAAAGAAGACACAAATTTAACGTGGTTCGATCAAAGTGACATACGTCCACAAGCGGAGAGGAGTAATTTTACTATACCCACAAGAGTACAAAATTAGAGTAAACACTCTAATTAATTCCAAATACCCCAAGAGAATAACCTCACAACATAACTCCAAAGAAAGGGTTCACACAAGTGCTTCCCAACACTTAACTCGCATACAAAATACTCTTAATAAAAGGAAGAAAGGAAGAAACAAGAAATGAAGACTCAACTCTTGTTGGTGTGTAGTTGGTATGTCTAAAATGAACTAATAACCTTCCCTTTTATAGGCAAAAAAGTCTTTGCCTTTTAGTTGTAAAAGAAGAGATACAACTCGTGCAAATGATGTCCACTACAAAATGCAATATTTTTGGGTCCCAAAGAATATTGCCAACAAAGTCTACTTTGTAAGTATGCTTATATGAGATGGAATTCATTAGACAAAATAATGGCCATAATTACAAATCTCCACCTTGGCCTAATTTTGGTTGATGTAGAAAATTTACTCCACCTTCCCCGCAAAAGCCCCAATGGGCATATGTCAAAATTTAATGCCATCAAAATCAGACAAGTTGTATGATACTGAAACTGCATTAAGACATGTAATAGTGGATCCCAATAAAGTATGCAATGAATCAGATCTGTGTGTTTTTATGATCACGAGAGCACCATGAGAAACTTTCAAAACTCCACCTTCACCTGTTTACTTGTACCCAAGAGATTCTAGAGTAGCCAAAGAGATGAGATTTTTCTTCAAGCATGTCTAACATCGATGAGAGTTCTCACCATACCATCATGTATTTTGATTCGGACTGTACCTTTTTCAATAACTTTGCAGGCAATATTGTTGCCCATCAAGACAACTCCACCTTCAATAGATTCACATGTGGTAAATAATTTCCGATTGTGACACATATGATAAGAACAACCCGAATCAAAAATTCACTCATTGTTAAATTTGAAACTATTAATAGTTGCTAAAAAAATAGTTCCTTCAATCTCATCAACAGCTACACTTGCTTCGGCAATGTTAGTATTTTTGTGGTCATTTTTTCTTTCCTTATTTTTCAACTTATAGCATTCGGAGATAACATGATCTTTCTTATGTCACGGCCCAAATCTCAAACCCGACCGTGATGACTCCTTTCGTGAAGACAAGGCCAGCCAAAATAATGCCAACACCTCTTTTTAAGCAATTAATTAATAGTTATAAATCCAAATTGCGTCTTAAACAACGATAATCAGAAGAAAACCAACCCGACACAGCCCAAACCGGGGTGTCACAAGTCATGAGCTACTATAGAGTTGCTATAAGTCTACTTAATAGAACATCTGATACAAAGTCTGGAATAACTGAAATAGCATAAAAATAGGGGAGTCAAGGGGCTGCGGATGCCAACAGCTACCTCGATGCTCCGATCTCACTGCCTGATATGGGAATGATGTCAGTGCTCAGGTGCGGACTCTGCTAATCCTGAATCTGCACGCATTGTGCAGGGAGTAATGTGAGTACTCCGACCCAGTGAGTAATAATAAAAAATAATAACCGAAGACAAAAAATCACATAACTGCACAAAGTAATTCTATATCTCGCAGTAAAAATAGTAAAACAGTAGAACAGTACAGAATCAAATGAAATCTCCTTTTTAAATAAATCCGGTAAATCAGGTTAAACAAAAAGTAAATAGTGAGTAAAAATCTGCTCCTCGGGCCCAGTATCAATCGCTCTGAACAGCATCAGCCCCTCGGGTTCAGTATCACATCACTCAGAACAATATCAGCCCCTCGGGCTCAGTATCACATCACATGGGTACTCGCGCTCACTGTGGGTGTGCAGACTCTGGATGGGCCCCTTACGGCCCAAGCGCTATATCAACATAAGGCCTGAAAGCCTTCTCATATCACACTCGAGGACTGAAAGCCTCCTCACATATCACTCGAGGCTTGAAAACCTCCTCACAATGAACTCGAGGCCTGAAAGCCTCCTCACATCACGCTCAAGGCCGGAAAGCCTCACTCAGTCCAGAAATGTAATAAGCCCCTCGGGCATTAATAAAATAATAGTTCTCAGCCCAAACAATAGTAAAATATCATTAAAGTCTCAAAGATTCAATTAAAGCGACTGAGTTTGCAAAACAGTATAATTATTAGGACTGAGTTCAAATAACGTGTCAAAATAGTAAGGAAATGGTGATAACATTCCCCGAAGGATTCAAATAATCGACATTAATCCCAAAACATGGCAATAAGCCCAAATCACGATGATAAACAAATCAGATTAGTCAAATACGCGGTAAAATATCAAATGGGACGGACGAAGTCACAATCCCCGGTACTAAACAACCCTGCGCTTTCCATTAAGCACGTGTTTCGCCTCAATATAACACTATGTTGCGCAAATTCGGGGTTTTAAACCCTTAGGATATCGTTTACTATCATTACTAACCTCAAGCCGACCAAAATCCTAGCTCGCTATGCCCTTGCTGTCACACCTCCTTTTGGCGCTAACGCACCCCGCGAAGGGTGTGGTAAAGGGAGTTTTTCCAATTAAAGGACAATCGAAACGTGATTCATTTATTAAGAGTTTCAGAGTCGCCACTTGGGATATTTATGGTGTCCCAAATCACCGGTTGAATCCCGAATCGAGGAAAGGTTTGACTCTATTTAACAGTCTGCGAACCAGAAATCCGGATAAGGAATTTTATTAACCCGGGAGAAGGTGTTAGGCATTCCCGAGTTCCGTGGTTCTAGCACGGTCGCTCAACTGTTATATTTGGCTTAATTATCTGATTTCAAAACATGTTCTATCTTATGTGCCTTTTATTAATAGCCCGCTTTTATTATATATTTATTTTTAATA